>JAOTAY010054499.1:0-19375 GCA_025629805.1 Erythroxylum baracoense | reverse complement strand
ATTTTGGTTTAAGTTGATGTGTAATTTGATTTGTAATAACTCTGACTGTGTTTTAAAATGGAAACAGTGAAATTGAAGTCCTAGGTATGATTCTGTTATTTTAAAGATTTGGATAATGAAATGTGTATGTACGTGTTCTGCTTGATGAATTTGCCAACTGTTGTTAGTTTTAGAATAGTACGTCAGAGTTGGAAGGATTGCATATGAAAAACACAGATGAAAGGAATCGTCTGTGATGACGTCACAACACAAAGGCAAGGAAAAATATAGATGAAGAGTATCGTTTGTGCTGACGTCAGAACACAGAAGCAAGGAGAAGTATCGTTTGTGCTGACGTCAGAACACAGAAGCAAGGAGAAATAGAGAGGAGAAGTATCGTCTATGCTGACATCAGAACACAGAGGCAAGGAGGAATAGAGAGGAGAAGTATCATCTGTACTGACATCAGAATACAGAGGCAAGGAGGAATAAAGAGGAGAAGTATCGTCTGTGATGACGTCAGAATACAGAGGACACGTCATCACTCAGAGGATAGAATACAGAGGATAGACCATAGACGATAAGTGGTCAACACAGAAGATAAAAATCAACTACAGAGGATAGAACACAGAGGATAGACCACAGACGATAAGTAGTCAACACAGAAGATAAAAGTCAACTACAGAGGATAGAACACAGAGGATAGAACACAGATTATAGGCCAAGGATAATAAGAAGGAGTTAAAAAGTTATGTTGGTTGAAGAATTTCATCTGTGTTACTGTTCACAGACTTCGTTTATGTTACTATTCACAGACTTCCTCTGTATTACTGTTCAGAGAATTCATCTGTGTTACTGTTCACCAGTGTCGTCTGTGTTACTATTCACAAACTTCCTCTGTGTTACTGTTCACGAATATCATCCGGGTTACCGTTCATGGTTTATCTTCTGTTCTATTTTTGACCATCTAGAAGTTACAATTGGCCTTCGAGGTCTTCATGAAAGTTGTAGCTCTTAAAGTCCTCTTTCAAACTATCTAAAGAAACCCTACGTATGGCGCCTAAAGAAAAGGTTATGCCAATAGCCCCGAAGCATGTACATATGTAAAGTGTGGACTCACCAACGCTGTTCCTTGAGGTATTCAGGTTGAAATGGATAAATGGACTAGTCGACTATCATCATATTAGTCGACTATTCGAAGAGCGGAGCTGAGCTTAGAAAGGGGAGTTTTGAATGCAAGTATAGTTGATAAATGTGTGTTATCCGAATACGATTGCCGAGCTCCGGAAACAAGGTCCGACACTTTCAGATAGCGAGGCAAGCTAGGAACCAATTCAGGGACTTTGGCAATTCAAGGAACAAATCGGAGCCTACGAGGAGATGAAGGCAATGGGGATGTTGCCACGTTAGGTAGGGGAGAATGTCATGCTCTACATGTTTCAGAGGTTACAAGGTGAGGTTTTGCTCAAAAGAATTTTCTAAAGCTGTAGAATTTTATAGAAGACCTTGGAAGCTTATGGAAAATTGTGGAACAATCTGGAAAATTATAGAAGGTTGTAGAATGATGTAAATATGTATCTAGTACATAAAGCATCTAGAGTAGTATGGAAGATTCTAGATATAGGCATTATTGTAATTTGTACATAGGAGATATTTTGTAGGGACTAATCTTCACCGTTGTATCAAATCAATCCTCACCGTCCATTTAAGAGGTAGAGGGCTATATAAAGGAGATGACTCCCTCATTTGTAACAATCCAAGAATCCAAGAGTTTAAAGCATTAGAAGTATCCAAGCTTCCTTAAGATCTCTTATTCGTGTCTTCTTTGCTTGGTTAGTTCTTCATAGTTCAGGTAGGCATCTTCGGGGAAGACTGACTAGCTGCACTCTTGTTTAGGAGAAAAGTGTACTAGTGTCGCATGTGAAGTTCGAGTGAAAGAAATCATGTGACATAGATGCTAGCGCTTCCCAATGAGTTTAATCACTTGGAATAGGCGATTTCCAATTACTTTTTTTTGTAGATTTTAGTCAAAATTTGACAAATTTTTTGTCAAAAATACCTAAAACTCACTTTCTCACTTGCTTTCCCGCTCAATACTTGTACAAAACGAATCCAAATAATAAATATGTAATTTATACAACAAAATAGATTAATTTCTTTGATTTCTTTATAAAGAAATTTGAAATTTTCCGTTCAAATTTATACAATCATAAAACTGCTCTTTATATAAGTTTATGCTTGATTTTGGGCCAATCACTAAGGTTCGTGTTATATAAATAAATATAATGCAAAAAATTACATGTTTTTTTGTCCATTACTTGATGAATAAGTTATTGAATCACTTGAGAAAACAGTTGGATTGTTTGAACAAACTCCTCAACGTATAAGCAAGTTGTTGAAAGTTTTATAACTTTATCCCTTCAGTATCTTTCTACACCTTCTTCATGCTCAAACACGAATTTACTTAAGCAAGTTACATGAGACCTTAACAATTATTTATAGTAACCTTATTAGGTCTCCCCATTATAACCCTAATAAATAATTAGCCCATACTAATAAGGACATATTTTTCTCACTAAACTTTAGCCTATTTAACTAAATTTTTTATTAGGCTTCTTTATTATTTTTAATACTAATCAAATTTGATTTTATCAAACTTAATTTCTATAAAAACTCATATAATTTTAATTTTTATAAAACTCATATAATTTTTCAGAAGGAATTTAAAATTCCAACATGTTTAGCATTGCGAGAGTTGTTAATATACGTGTTAATATGTTGCAATTTTATTTCTATTTTTTTAATTTTTAGTTTTTAGTTTTTAGTTTTCATTTTTTTTTAATTTTTGAATAAAAATAATTTTTTATTATTAATATTAATATAATTATATTTTATTACTAGAAAAAGTTTGAAGCCTTTGATCTGAGGATGAAGGTATAATGTAATACATATTATTATAAAAATATTTTATATTCTATTCAATTCAATATAAAAAATATTCTAATGTAGATTATAGTAATTATAGTAGTTTTTATAGAGAAAGAAAATGAAGATTCTTTATATTCTAAAAAGATAAAAGTTGTGGCTTCCATACCCATCTCCTGTAAAGCTAATAGCGTATCTATTTATGACTAGTAGAGCCACACCAACAGTATGCTTCAGCGTAAGTTTGCAGCACCAACAAGCTACAGCTCGGCATTCTGCTTTTACTATCACTTCTGAAGTTCTGGTAGTGGCCAGGGAAAACGAAACTTTTGGAATAATAATTATATATTAAATAAAATTTAAAGATAAATTAATTTTATAAAATAATTAAGTAGATAATTTTATTTAACTTCTTATATAATAATTTATTATTAAATTATTAAATTTTATTCAAAATAATTAATTTACTAAAAAATTTTATTTCTAAATTAATATTTATTTTTAATCTATTATTTTTAAATTATTAAAGTTAATTTTATTTTAAATTTTATATTTTGAAGATATTTGAAACTTAAATTATATTTATCAAGTGATTATTAGATTAAAAGAATTTTTATTTTTACAATTAAAATTTAAAGAAATTATAAAATTAAAACAAATTAAATAATATTAATTAGAATTATTATAAATAATTAATATATATTTAATTATGATAAATTAGATTATAAAAATAGAAACTAAAAATAAAATTTTATTTTTATAAATTATGTAAAATAAAATAAACTAGAATTAAATCAGAAATTAAAAATTCAAATAAACAATTTTTATTAAATTTAAAAATAAAAATAGAAAGACCCAAAAATTAATGTAGATATAATCAAGCCCTCAACTTCACTCAGCTGATTGCTCGTGTAAACTAAGCGACATCCAAGTTCAACTTCTCCGCGTGCTATAAAAAGTAAAAACATCATAATTTAAGTTGTCAGGAACTAACGACGTCCACTTGATTTAAGTCCATTTCGTTTCCTCTAACCAGGAAGGAATATCTTATGATGAAATATAAGTGATACACTTTGTGAAAGGATATACGATTTTGAGCATGTATATAAGTCTAATAAGTTACTTTGTTTTAGTATCAATTAATTTTAAGATAGAACTTCATTTGGACATATATGTGCTCAGTTTATTTAGTCTCAATTATAAAAATTTAACATGGTATCAGAGTAGGTTGCTCGTCACTACCTTATCACAATAGACTGTGTCATTTATTGGGCAGTAAATTAGTCCACGCATGAGGAGGCATGTTGAAATATAAGTAAGACTTTATCCCACATGGACAGAATATATATCCTTAAATATATATATAAACTTAATGAGTTACTCCTTTTAATACCAATTAATTTTATGATGAAACTTCATTTGAATTTAAATGTGCTCAATTTATTTAGACCAGATCACATAAAATTTAGCATCTTCATCGCCAGTGTTCATCTGTTCATTATTATGGAGTTTTTAGGAAACTAAGTTCGTTGGCAGTTTGAATACAATCCTCATAGAATAGAAGTTGGGTCTTACTAGACTGTTGATTTGGATCTGAAATGAAGGGCCTTGAATTTCTGTTTCAGAGGCCTCTAAAAGGATTGGATAGGATCCTTCATATTTCAGTAGATTTAAGGCTTACATGGGGAGAGTCACCTTCCTTGATACAAAGTGTTAAGCGACCGTTTCACCACAATAGCTTAAGCTGTTGTGTGAGGTCAACTTAATTAGTTTTATATATTCTCTAACAAGTACTATTTTAAGACCAAATTCCCCACTGCCATGACTCCGAATCTTATTAATGATCCTGAATATTGGCATTGAAAATAAGATATGCGAAAACAGCTTATACCACACCAATCCACTCGTATTCAACAACCGACTCTCGAACTATTTTATGCTTTTCAACCAATCCCTTTGATTATAATTTAATGACAAAATTATTAATAAATACATTCTTTATCTTTATGTATTAATTACATTTGATGTTTTAACTGAAGTTAAAATTATGAAATAATTAATATGTAATTAAAATTATGATGAGATCATAATTGTAATATTCAATTTATATTTACGTATTTTCTAAATGCTTATAGTTGTAGTTTCGTCAAAATGGGATATTGTTGAAATGGTAAAACTAGCACACATTATGTTTCTTTTTTATAAAGAAAGTAATTGATCTCATAAATTAAAGTATGGAGATACTTAAACTAATGTGTGAGTGATTATTAGAGAATAAGTCACTTAATTAACCTAACTATGAAAATCTCAAATGGAATATTACTTATGTGTCTATTGATTTTCTCATAATGATGGTTGTATAATTAATTCTTAGACTTGAAATTACTATAGTATCTCATGTGAGAATTCTTGTGTTTTGATACTACTTATGTATTGTCCTAGGATAATTCAGTCGGTAGTACTTGAATGCAGTAAGAACTATATAAAGATAGTTGAGTAAGTTAATAAAAGATTCGTTACTCTAAAGTAATTAGAGAGAATGTTCCACTATTCTTGATTAGTATTAATTTATAAATTATCTAACTAGAGTGAATTGCCATTTAAAAAGATATTTTCAAATATCAATTATAAATCAATTACTAATTATCAAGAACGAACATGATTGGATGAAAAGAGTAGACAATGTATCCATACATTGTCCAATTAAAATATTGAATGACGAAATAATTAAATTACACATCATAACTATGTATGAACAGGTTAAGTCAAACTACTTTGACATTCATGATATTTGGGTAGTCATGACATGTTGCTAGACGTCAATCTTGACTTATGATTATAAATTATTTAATTGGAGAATTAAAGATAAATTAAAAGGAAATTTAATTGCTAATATATTAAGAACCTAATTAGTTACATATCAAAGAATAATTTGTGAAAGAAAAATCAATTAAATTGGACTTAATTATAAAGTTTTAGAAACTTTAGGGATCAAATATTAGATATTTAATTTTATTAAAATTAAAGAATTTAATTTTAATAAAAATTAAAAATCCTAATGATTTTTTTATTAATAGGAAGAATATTCAGAAGCTAACACTTTTATTATTCTTCTCAAAAGAGTTTTAAGAAATTGCTCTATGGATATTATAAGAGATTAGACATTTAAACAACTTGTAATTGACAATTCTTAAAAAAAAATCAAAAGATTTCAAAAAAAACGTGAATAAGGTATGAATTCTTCCGATTCGTATTTTTATTTTATTTAAATTAATCAATTATCAAAATATGCTTGAAGTTTGTAAAAAATATATGTTTTTTGTTACAATCTTTGATTTGAATTTCAGCGTATGACATTTATCACTTTTTTTTTTCCGTGAGTTGGAGGCTTTAAACCTGATTACAAAAATAACAAAGAAAAGAAAAATTAAGCAGAACATAAACGGGGTATAGACATTTATGACTATTTGATTATACAGTTGTCTGTTGTCATCCAACCAGCGTAAATTACAGCTACCACCCATCTACCATTACAGCTACCACCCATCTACCACCCATCCCCCTTATTTTCAGATCAATAATTCTTGACATACCCATCTTCAATTTTACAGAACCAAACATGCCTGGTCATGATCCAAAAGTAACCCATGATTTTCCAGGCTTTTTCAGGGTACACAGAGATGGAACCATCGAAAGATATTGGAATGCAGACTTTGTTCCTCCAGGCATTAACCCAGAAACCGGATTACTGACCAAAGACATCGTGATTTCATCCGACACAAATATTAAAGCTCGGGTCTTTCTTCCGAAAGCTCCCAACTGCTACAAAAAGCTCCCTATTTTGGTACACTACCACGGGGGCGGTTTCTGCATCGGCTCACCGTTCGCCGCCGTGTTTACAGCCTTTGTCTCTTCTCTCACCGGAATGGCCAGCGTTATTGCCATCTCCATCGACTATAGATTAGCCCCAGAACACCCTTTGCCGGCGGCCTATGATGATTCATGGACAGCCCTCCAATGGGTGGCGAAACACTTTAACGGGGAAGGACCCGATGCGTGGATAAACGAATATGCGGACCTTGATCGTGTTATTTTGGCGGGTGAGAGTGCCGGAGCCAATTTGGCACATTACGTGGCGGTTCGGGCTGGAGCTAATGGGTTGGCCGGATTGAAGATAAGGAAGTTGCTTATCGTTCACCCATACTTTGGTGGTAAGAAGAGGGATGAAATGTACGAGTATATGTGCCCGACGAGTTCTGGGTCGGATGATGACCCAAAACTGAACCCAGGGGCTGACCCGGATTTGATGATGTTGAGGTGTGAGCAAGTGCTGGTTTGTGTGGCAGAGAGAGATATGCTTAGGAGTAGAGGGGTGGCCTACTACGAGACCATGAGTAAGAGATGGGGAGGTGAGGTGGAGTTCTATGAGACATTAGGAGAGGACCATTGCTTTCATTTGTTCAATCCTAAGAACAAGAAAGTTGCAACATTCATGAAGAACCTTGTCGATTTCATAATACAAGGTTAGTTGTTGATTTCATAAAGCATAATCTTAAAGTGTTGCCTTTTTCTAAGTTCAGTTTTAGTAGTTTGTTTTGTTTATTTTCAATGTTTTAAATTGTGAGTATGTAATTACTATTCTATTATTTGTCATCTCCAGTTAATGCAATAGGCTGTAATTAAGCGTAACCGACAATGCATAAAAGCTAGGTTGGTTTGTTGATACCCTTAACAAGTGTAGGAAGAAAGTGAATGTACGTGATTATATGGATATAAGTAACATAAAGACGTATGTGATTGTACTATTCGTATCTGCAAAACTGCTTGTTTATAGGTTAGATACTTGTCAACTGAATTTTAGTTTGGTTGCGTACAGAGGGCACAACGCGTGAAAGAAACCAAGTGATCAAGAAGAGAAAACCGACAAGTGAGACTGCAGCAAAGCTTTAGGTCCACAATCACTCAGGAGCTATGCGAGATGAAAGTCTTTCCCGTTATTTCGGAAGTTTCTGTTTTAGTTTCAAATACTCAAAATTTTGATATTCTTTTTTATTTTTCTGGCTATTACTCAAACAAGCTGAATCATTTGGGATAAAATTCCTAACTAGCCAATGATCAACCCAATTGGTGTCGATAAATTCCATCATGTTCATTTGAAGGGAAGATAATTGGTGTTCTTATGGTGTGTACTGACATCTGGGATCTAGTAATATACCTTTACAAGATAGTTTAACGTCGAAAGAGACCCATGATCTGGATCATCTGTCCAATCCAAAAATATATTTATTTGCAATGCAGAAGAAGATTCAATCAGAGGCAAAATAATAAAGGGGTTTGTGTTAAGTTCTATTAATTCTCGTAGTAACATGCCACCTAGATAATCTATCTAATTTTACCATGTCCAATTGTTTAATAGTCAAAACGACATAGTCATTGAATAGAATGAGACAATTTCTAAACTCATGATTAATGATAAAACAACGTCGCTTTGGTCATTGGACAAAATAAAATTAGACAAAAGATTCAAACTTGTAATATACACACTCAACGAACAAAGTTCATTTTATTTATTATTTGGGATTAGTTACGGTCAATTGTTAGCCGAGAAATGTACAACAGTCAAGATGATTAAGGAAGCCAATGCAGAAAACAGGAATCTGACCTTAGAAATAAGTTCCGTTAGTGCCGGTCTTTGTGGGATTTCACATCTCAAGGTAATTGTAGCTGCTAGTCTTCCTTTCTCCTCCATCTTTTTCTTTCAAACGCTAGAACCTTAAAATAAGAAGAAGCGTTTCTCTTCAGAATTGAGTGAGATTAAACCGTAATTTATCTCTCCACTATTCTATCGGGCCGAAATATGGGGGCACTTGAAATAGACGATTTCACCTATTGAGTGCAAAAGAAGAAGCGTCTATTTCGTTCCCCCCTATCTCAACAAATCTACAAATCTCATCTATTCTTGTTTAAATTTATTGGAAATAAAGGGACGGATCAACTGTAGAAGATAGACATATTCCGACCTTCTACTATCACAATAACTAGTACTAATTGCAATGACAGGACGCAGAAGTCAGATCCCCACCTATTCCTATAAAGACCCAGAGCACCCTGAGTCTGTGTCTCCCCATTTTTATTTATTTCAAGTTGAAGGAATGTTAGTTGAGATAAATAAAACAGATCCGGTCAAAAACAAAAAAAAAACCTTAAATTTAATTCCCACCTGTCATTTGAAAGGAGAGTTTCGATCCACCTAACTCCTATCAACAAGAACAACCTTACAATTAAGTCAAAATTTTAGATGCAATCATTCCTCTGATTTCACCTCCATACCATTTCAATATTCCTTTTATATTCCGACCTTCGTTCGTCATTAGCCTCTCAAATCAACCACAAACCTAATGGCTACTGACGCTGCTTCTGATGAGCTGACTCGTGATTTCCCAGGTTTTTTCAAGATCTACAAAGATGGTCGTGTAGAGAGGTACTGGAACGTAGACTTTACACCTGCAGGACTCGATTCAGAAACTGGGGTGCAGTCCAAAGACGTTGTCATCTGTCCTGAAACAGGCGTGAAGGCCAGGATTTTCCTTCCCAAGATCGAAGAAGGAGTCAAGAAACTCCCTCTCCTTGTTCACTACCATGGCGGCGGATTTTGCATTGGATCGCCGTTTGCCACCCCATTCAAAGTCTTCCTTTCCCATATCGTCACTCAGGCCAATTTCATCGCCATCTCCGTCGACTACAGGTTAGCTCCCGAGCACCTATTGCCGGCTGCTTACAACGATTCATGGGCAGCCCTCCAATGGGTCGCTAAGCATGCCGGCAGGCAGGGGCCTGAACCTTGGATGAACAAGCATGCTGATCTCCAGCGGGTTGTTCTCGCCGGAGAGAGCGCTGGAGCAAATTTGGCTCATTATGTGGCGGTTCAGGCCGGAGCTAATCAACTTTCCAGCTTGAAAATCACTAATATACTAGTCATTCACCCGTACTTCGGAACTAAGGAGGCAGATAGGTTTTATCAGTACATGTGCCCTACAAGTTCAGGAGCTGACGATGACCCAAAACTGAACCCGGAGGCTGACCCGAATTTGAAGAAGATGAAGTGTGACGGAATTTTGGTCTGTGTTGCTGAGAAAGACAAGCTCAAGAGTAGAGGAGTGAGCTACTACGATACCATGAGTAGGAATTCCAACGGTTCATATAAGGTGGAGTTTTATGAGACAAAAGGAGAGGATCATTGCTTCCATTTCTTCAATCCCAAGAGTGAGAACATTGGACCTTTGATGAAGAAAATTGTGGATTTTGTGAAGCAGGATGAATAATTAATCAATTAGAGGCTTGTAATCTTGGTTTTCAAGGTTTATATCTTTTCTGGTGAAAATAACATTGGATGTGAACCACTATCTGTAGGTTAGTTCTTTGGTTGCTTTCATGAAAGTTGTTTGTCTTTTGTACTATTTCAAACTTAATATCATGTTGATTATGTAATACTGATAGGATATTGAAGTTCCTCCGAAAAGAATGAATTAGTTAGCGATAAATTGAGTTGGGAAACGTGCGTACGTGGAAAAGAAAGGAAGTGGTTGATCTGAGTTTTCCAAGCTTTCAAAATAATTATAATTTTCCAAATTTTTTGCAGCAGTCGTAAAAGTAAACTGAATCCCTAAAAAACTAAAAATTAGTTTCTTAATTTCAATTAATAAAAGTAAATTGGAGGGGGGATTTGATTAAATTACTGATTAACCAAAATTAATACGAAAATAAATTAAATTAACTAAGTTTAAAAATAAGAAAGTCAAGATTATCAAACTTTGATTCAAGAGAAATATCTCATCTAATTGTAATATTGATCATTAGTCTAAAAAGAATATTTTCACCATTCAAGCGATTAGTTTGAAACATATTAGAATAGTCGTAATAAGCTTCAAAATTTTCTAAATTAATTGGTTCAAACCCAGCATCTAAACCACAACATATCCTCTAGTGATTAGGTGTGATAGCATTCTATATCAAATAAATGATAACAATAAGTTCCGTAAAAAAGACTAAACCTTAAATTAAATAATCGAGATAGCTGCAACTATTCAATTTGGTTTTCTTATTTATCATAAATTAACTATGGTAATTCATGAATAACTTATTTGCTACTTGTACTACTCATTTATGATAATTACGGATCATTAAATTCCTAGATAATGAGAGAATAATCAATATTATATTAAAATGTCAGATTAATTGAATATTAATCATTCATAAAATATGAAAACTCAAAACAAGAAATAAATAAAAACGTGAATAAAAGTTTGGAACACAAAACCTCACAAAGTTACAATTAGAATATCAAATCGCCTTGAATCTAAACGATTAAGTTTAGACACACATAACTTTCACTCCAATAAAAAAATGGAAGAAAGACTAAGAATTGTGAAAAATATAAGAGGAGAGAACCTCTTTCTGTTGTGAAGAACGTCCCTTTTTTAGGGTTTTTTTTAGCTAATCATGATCTGATTCTAACTTATAAAGATGTTTATCTAAAACAAATTTAAATTCAAACTCCTAAATGATAGAGATAAGAAGAAGTTTCCCGATTATACTCAAATTTTTCAAGTAATCAGCCTTATCTGCTGCAACAATCTCACTTTATCCAAAATTTGTGATTATCATCAATAGAGTCCCAATTTAATGCAATCTTCACGTTTCATCTCCTAAAACAAAACAAACATTAATTTCCATATTTAAGCATAAAAAGAAATCCAAAAAAGGAGATAATATATATCAAATAATACAGCAAGATAAACTCTTATCAAATTCCCCTATACCGGACTCATGCTTGTCCTCAAGCATACATCAATTCAATACATTAATCATCTTCACAACAATCTCTCATCTCCTTTCATGTTATCAAGAATATCCAAAAGTCAATTCACATTTAATGGTTAAGATAAAATAACAATCGAGAGAATAAACACTCATATGACACATTGTTAAAAAATAACAACTCATCAATTCCATCAAAATCAAATGAATAAGACTTGACAACCTCACAAGGATTTCACTTTATACGCTCAAAGTATTTAGGGTTCATTAAACTCTCAAATTAAAACATAGCAAGTTATTTCCATAAGCTTGCTCAAGAATCATATCTCCATTACTGAACAAAATGAACTTAATGCACAAATCAAAGGGACTTTATAAGGGTTGTAACGTGGGTGAGGTAAGGTATGACAAGAAGAAGCTTTTTGGCTAAATAAATTGAAGGGAATCATACAAACTTATCCACACAAGTTTCAACTTAAATCGAAATTCACTTGATTCAAATAGCGTCTCTTTCAAGCACTTTTTCTTTTTTTTTCTTTTCTTTTTTTCTTCTTTTTGTCCTTTTTTTCTTTTTTAAAACAAAAATATCAAAAAGGAGATTTTATTTTTTAATACTTCTCCTCCATTCTATAAAAAGTCAAAACAATGCAACTTGAATCATCTAATTAACTTTTCATGAAAATTGTCAAAATCCTATACAAATAAGCTCGATATAATTACTTCAATTTAGGGGTTCAAAATCATTAAGGATATCAACAAAAAAAAGGGTAAATGCGGCTTGAACCAAGGTTATTATGCAAGAAAAGAAAGGGTAAGACTCAAATTGTTTTTCTAGGGATAAAAATTAAGGTAGGCTTGTTTCGGTCAAAAATGGTTATCATCCTAAATGCCCTTATCATCTTTATACACAAATTCATCAAAAATGTGGTCTCAGCACGTATAACAAACTATGTTTGATAACACAAAACAAAAAGACATCTATGAGCATATATGTGATAAATGCTCTTAGGCTCAGAGCTCACGTACGTGTCAAAAAAGCATCAAGTCTTACACACTTTCATTCAACAAAACTGATGAGATATTTGAAATAATTAATGAAAAACTAATCATGCTTATTTCTCTCATGCATTAGATCTTAAACCAAAAATACATCCTAACTTAAGAATTATTCATGAACAACAATAAGAAAATTATGAAGTTATCACGAGGAATAATTGATATATGAATCAACATATCATGCATCCAAGCACAAATCATAACATTCATCATAATATAAACACTTTCTCCCCCACACCTAAATCATACATTGTCCCTAATCTATACATAAGATGCTCACAGCTTAATAAAGATAATAAAAGAAAATAAAGAATAGAAGACTCCCTTGAATTGTAAGCATCTGAATGTTTTTAGCGCACGCTTCTTTGTGATATTGGTTGCAGAGCTTACAACAGATGGATAGTTTGAAGTGGTTTTCACCGATGATTTTCTTTTTGTTGCAGTCTTAGTGTTAACTTTTTAACGTCCCATGATCCTGACTAGTATTAAACAATAGACAACTCCAAACAATATAGAAAACAACTTAATAATAGTTAAACTTGGACTAAAAGGATAACAAAAGTAATTAATAAAAATAATTTAAATAATAACAAGAGAAGGAAAAAGGTAAAGTGGGTGAGAAGAAGAAATTTAATAAGCAAAAAAATTAGTGAAGGAAATGGGAGACCAAAAAACTAACCAGACGGAAGATGAGCCTAGTGTACAAATGATTAAATAGTGGTAACACAAGTAGCTATAAGAAGGAACAAGACGATGGCTCTGCCAGTGCTTAGTCGACTGTGGATGTTACTATATAAGTGGAGGACTAGTTTGGCTAGAGGAGTGCACTATGTGCATCTAGATGTGGCATGATTGAAGTGTTTACGCTCAGGTTTGGGTTGGTATTGTGTGGGTAAGATGTGGCTGTTAGTCGATGGATTGCATCTGATGTTGCTGATGAAGCTGTGTGCAGTTTGTATCTTTGACTGTTGGAGGAGATGAGACTGAAGATTCCCTAGGCTGCTGGTGAGTTGTTGATGGCTACGTAGGTATGACTTAGTTTGTAGTGGAGCTATTGTGGAGACACCCCAAGTCCATTGGAGCTGCTGGTGGCACATTGGGTGGCTTGCAGTCTGCGTGGGTAGAGGGCTATGATTTGCTTGTAATTTCCTGCAAAAAGGAAACAAACAGATAGGGGAATTTTTCTTTGCTAATAAGTAAATAAAAAATTGTTAAAGTAAAAAATATTTAAGTAAATAAAGAAATTAAATAATTAAATGAGTGATTAAAAAATTTAAGTTTTTTTAGAACATTAAATAAAATAAGGTAAGATCTCGCCTTATGTGATTTAGTGGTCTGGAATTCTAGGGGGCTAAATTACATAAGATGAGATCTCGTCTTATGTGATTTAGTAGCCTGGAATTTAACGGTCTTTACTCCATAACATTAAATTATATAAGGCGAGATCTCGCTTTATGAGATTTAGTAATCTGGAATTTTAAGACACTCTTCTCTCTTTTTTTTAAGCTAATAAATTTATGTTTGAAAAATAAACAAAAGCATTAAACAAAATAAAATAAAACTATCATATTTTGGGTTGCCTCCCAAAAAGCACAATTGTTTAACGTCATTACGCTCGATATGGCCGGTTTTCCCCATACTTCTATGTAATTGTTGTTTCGTACTCCTTTAGTAATGTTATTAGCCCTTCCTCTTGCTCTATAGTCAATCTTTTTGAAATGATTATAGGTAATGACTTTCCATCACCTAAATAGGTAACACCTTTAATCGATTAGGTAACATCTTCAATTCTATCTTCAGATCCTGTTAAAAAAAAGGTATTCTTTTCTTGTGAGTTATAGTAAATTCATCATTTAAAGGTTTTGAACCTACTAGCATTACTGACAACGATTCTACAACTTCACAAGTTTCATCAACTTGATTGTTCACTTTCGATTTAGCCTTAAACTCCAACTCATCTTCAACACTTTCTTCTTTAAACATATCTTGCATAAATTAATCCACAATATCCATATGATAAACAGATTGAAAATGATTAGGGTACTTCATTGCTTCAGAAATATTGAATTTTACTATCTCTCCATCAAACTCTACGGAAAGATTGCCCTTATGCACATCGATTATCATCTTAGTCGTCTTCATAAATGGCCTACCTAACAAAATTGAAGTTGAATGTTCAATACTATCTCCATCCTTGTTCAAGATGTAAAAATCCACTATAAATACTAAACCCATTAACTTGGAATAAAACATCCTTAATCACTCCAATAAGCGCACATACAAACGATCAACTAGTTGGATAATCACATTAGTTTTTTGTAAAGAATTCGGATATAAAGCTGGATAAATTGAATATGTCATGACATTAATAGATGCACCTAAATCTAGCATGGTACGCTCAATTTTCTTATTATCAATAACACACAGAAGTGTAAATATACCTGGATCTTTACCGTTTTCGATAATTTCCTATTTATTACAGTTGATACATTTTTACCCAAAATTACTCTCTCTTTGTCCTTCAGCTTCCTTTTATTTGTGCATAGCTCCTTCAAGAATTTTGCATATTTCAAAACTTGCTTGATGGATTCAAGAAATGGTATATTGATTTAAACCTTTTTAAAGGTTTCTAGGATCTCTTTTTCATGCTCATCTTCTTTTGGTTTAGCTAACCTGCTAGGAAAAGAAGGTACATATGATTAATTGATATCAATGAAGATAGATCATTTCTTACCTTTATTGATTCTTGAATTGGAAGTTCTTCCTTCTTTTCTCCATCATCATGCTTTTCTACCTCCATTGGTAAAGAAGTTCCATACTAAATTTCCTTATCACTTCTCAAATTCATTACACTCACATTCTCCTTAGGATTCACCACCATTTAGGAAGGTAATTTTCCTGATGCTTGCGCTTCTAATTTACTTACAGAGGTGTCTAATTGAGTGATATGATTTCCTAAGTTTTGAAGGCTTGTCCTTGTTTCCTATTGAAATTGTTGAGTGTCAGTAGCAAGTGCCTTAATAATTTCATCTAAAGACATACCTGAATTTGAAGATTGAGGTTGGGCATATATAGAGGCTTGAGGTTACCTATTCAAGTTTGGATGATCCCTCCATCTTGGATCGTAATGATTGGAATATAAGTCATATTTTCTTTAAGGTTAGCCAGGAAATCCACTTATCGCATTAACTTCTTAAAGAGAGTCTTGTTGCAATGTAAGACACATATCCGTAGGATGTCCAGAAAATGATTATATTCCACACACTCTTGCTGATTGCAATTGACTAACAACCATTTGATGAATTAGAGTGGCTAAATCAGAAATTTTATCCTTAAGGTACATGTTACTTACCTTATTCATATGCTTAATAGCTCTATCCATCCTTGTCTCAAACTATTGAAAATTTTTGGCCATAATTGATATCAACTGTCTGGTCACCTAAGATGTTTTGTTTACTAGAGCTCCTCCACTAGCTGCATTGACCATACTTCGTTCCATTAGCAATAGTCCTTTATAAAAATATTGAATCAATAGATGGTCAAGAATCTAATGATGTGGATAGTTGACACGTAGCTCCTTAAACCTTCCTAATATTTATATAATGTTTCTCCTGTAATTTGTCTTATCCCACATATCTCCAAAAACATTCTTTTCATCTCGTTCCAGATTGTTAGTGAGCCAGGTGGAAGATAATATAGCCAATCCTTTGCCTTATCTTTCAATAAGAACAGAAAGGCCTTGAGATTAATTTGTTCTTCTATCACCCCTTGTGGTTTCATTCCAAAATTGACAACATGAAATTCTTTAAGGTGTTTATGCGAATCTTCACCTAGAAGATCATGAAAATAGGCAATAAGTGAATCAAATTAGGTTTCAATTCAAAATCTACCTCAACATCTAGGAATTTAATGCATAGAGGTTGTTGATTCAAATTCGGTGTCACTAACTCCCGCAATGTTCTAGGGTTGAGATTTGGCATCTTTTCATCCACTTCATGAAAATTAGAGTCTTCAACAATTGTTAGATCTACTTCAACTTTCACGTCTGAACATGAATGACCACTTCCTTAGTCTCTTTTCTTAAACAATGTGTCTTCTTAGTTTCTAGATTATATTACAATTTACTTGTTTGAGAAACTCAATTCATACAACACAAGAGGTTAGCAGTAACTGTAAAATAAAAATGAAAAGAAACTAAGATAGCTCCTTAATAATGACGTCAAATTTTGGTCGGGACATCGAAATCCCTAAAATAATTATAATTCTCAAAATTTTTGTAGTAGTCGTGGAATCAGGTCGAATTCCTAGAGAACTAAAAACTAGCTTCTTAATTTCAATTAACAAAAGTAAATGGGGGGTTTTTTAATTAAATAACTGATTAACTAAAATTAATAAGAAAATAAATTAAATCAACTGAATTTAAAAATAAGAATGTCAAGATTACCAAACTTTGATTTAAAGGAAAGATCTCATCTAATTGTAACATTGATTATTGGTCTAAAAAGAATGTTTTCATGATTCAAGCAGTTAGTCTGAAACATATTAGGATAACCGTAATAAGTCTCAAAATTTTCTAAATTAATTGGTTCAAACCCAGCATCCAAACCAAAACATATCATCCATTGACTAGGTGTGATAGCATTCTATATCAAATAAATGATAGCAACAAGCTCCGTGAAAAAGACTAAACCCTAAATTAAGTAGTCGAGATAGCTGTAACTATTCAATTTAGTATTCTTGTTTATTATAATTTAAATATGGCAATTCATAAATAATTTATTTGCTACTTGTACCAATCTTTCATGATAATTACGAATCTTTGAATTCCTGGATAGTAATAGAATAATCAATATTAAATTAAATTGTCACATTAATCAAATATTAATCATTCATGAAATATGAGAAATCAAAATAAGAAATACTTGAATTAAAATATGAATAACAGTTTGGAACACAAAACCTCACAAAGTTACAACTAGAATATCAAATCCCCTTGTACCATAACGATTGAGTTGAGCCACATATGACTTTCGCTAGAATAACAAAAATAGAAGAAAGACTAAGAATTGCAAAAAGCATAAGAGGAGAGAACCTCTTTCTGTTGTGAAGAACGTCCCTTTTATAAGATTTTCTGATCTAATCCTAATATAATTCTAAATTGTAAGGATGTCCGTCTAAAACAAATTCAAATTCAAACTCCTACATGATAGGGATAAGAAGAAGTTTCCCAGTTAAACTCCAACTCTTCAAATGATCAGCCTTATCCACTGCAACAATATCTTCACTTTATCCAAAATTTGTGATTATCATCAATAGAGTCCCAATTTATTGCAATCTCTATGTTTCATCTCCTAAAACAAAATAAATATTAATGTCCATATTTAAGCATCAAAATAAATCCCCAAAAATGGAGATAATATCAAATAATATAGCAATATAACCTCTTATCAATGGTTGCTATAGTTTCATCAATAAAACAATATCAAAATGCTTCATCTAAGTTATATATCACATATTTGTTTACAAGTTATTTAAGAACATGTTTATTACAGATTAAGAATAACTTTTTTAAAATCTTGACATAACTAAAAAGATTGGCATTAAATCCGAGCTCAAAGTGGATCCGTCTCATATTGTTAGTGCTTCACACAATATGCCTGGGACTATAAAACTTGAGTAGTGATTGTATGATACTATGTTTTCTATCTAACAACTTGGTCTCTTAGATGTGTCAAAAAGGAGATAAGTTAAAACAACGAAAGATAATAAAACTAAGGTTCATTATGACCCTAGAAGATTGGTCCTTATTTTGAATTGGGATCACTCGCCTGCTAATACCTAAAGCATGCCAGACCATACCCATAGGATTCACAGCATCTGATTCAATCACAAATTTGCAAAACAATTCTTTTATCCAAGAGAGAATTTCATAAGTGACACGGTACGTTTAACCAATCAATTTAGGAGTATTCATTACATGAAGCATATTTCATATATAGACAACTCATTACAAGAAAACAACACAATCTGCACCTTTTTATTGATAAAACGTCACTAAATGTGAAGACTTTTTGTGACGTTTAAAAAATGTCACGAAAATTTCAAATTTTCCATGACATTTTATGAAAACATCATGGATTTGTAACACTTGTTGTGATGTTTTGTCATTAAAACATCATGAAATAGAAAACGTGACATTTTGATGAATAAAACATCGCTGTTAGTTATTTAAAAGTAACATTTTCTTCTCGCACGTTCATTTCCCACCATTTTGTTGGTTTCTCCACTAACGTTTCTTCTTCTCTAGTTTCTTCTCTCTGCCTTCTTCACACCCAAAATTGGTTTTGTTGGGCCCCGTTTTTAGAGTCCAACTCCTACTGTTATTCGGAACACATATATCATAACCCAACCCTTAATCGAAAATATCATAATACTCTCCGATCTTTACATTAATTACAACCAACTTTCATCAATTACATTTTATTACCCTCAACAAAGGGTTGTACAAAGCTATAATCAATAAAATCCGAAATCTCAATACACAAAGGTTACATGAACTACAAAGTCTTAAAAGTAACTAAAGCCTTGTGTCTTCCAA
>JAOTAY010054478.1:0-19379 GCA_025629805.1 Erythroxylum baracoense | reverse complement strand
ATCCAATTAATATCTTATATGTCCAATTAATAAATAATGCCAAAACTAATTACTTAGATATATAACATATATCCTAAAAATCTCTCCCTTTTTGGCATATTTGTCATAAATACGAAGCTCCCCCTGAATAGCATAATTGGACATATAAGTATCAAATTCACAATTCATATGAACTCCCCCTCAATCCAACATCAAGTTTCAAAGAACATTCATAGAAACAATAATCCAATCATCTAAATTTCTCTCCTTTGGGACAAAAGATGCCAAAAAGTAAGACAAATAGTCACACATGTACCTTGAAATCACCCCCTGAATGGAACAGTCACCAAAAACAATATGATGTCTCCCCCTTGGATTAAAACAATACCAAAACAAAGAATTCCTTCAATGTGATTAATCTCAGTGAATAAAGAAGAATAAAAATCAGTGATAGGTGCACCGGAAGAATCATAAGCACGTAGTGCAATAGCAGAAAGCCAAGATAACAATTTACTACCAGTCAATACATATGCCAATATATCGTTGCTCATTTCAATTCCATCTTCGTAAGACTAATCAAATCTATAAACCCCATCATCAAGCATAGCCTCATGTACACATCAATCAACTGAACCTTAGAAAGCTTATAAATAAAAATTTAGAAAGTCTAAACGACAACTCCTTCGAACCTCCTTTTTTTGTTTTGTTTTATTTTTTAATAAAAAAATCAAACTATACTTTAAAAATGTAAAGCACACATTTCTTGTACCTCTCGAAAAAATTCAAACCTGGGCTTATTCCTCGTCACATTATCTTTGTCATCAATTGTCTGGTTAATTTCTTCATCTAAAGTAACTGACTTATCCTCAGTCTGAACAGTTGCTTCAAAAGCAGTAATTAACTGTGAATTTGGACACTTTCCTGTTTTTCCTTCACTACATCTTGGTCCCTGTACTTCACCCTTTCTAACCCAAGAGTGCTTCGGTAATATAGGTTGCCGCTAGAAATTTGATGGAGAGTATCTAGATTTTATGTTTTGACCCTTTTGAAACATAATTTATAACATCTTGTAACATCTCGGCCTTATGTGCCCGATAACTCCACAAAAGTGACATATGGGTACAAATCTTCGATTCTTCCTCGAAGTTTTTTCTTGAACAAATCTGGATGTGTCATTTTTCTTATCATTCACCTTGGAATATTCACCCTTATAGCCAATGCCTTGAAGATCCCTTTTAACCTTACCAATTTCCATCATATTGTCTAGTTTTTCTATGCCTCTTTTCAACATTCTCAATCCCTTTTCAGTACTTACTAATCTCATTCTATCTTCCCCAAGCTCATCTAATGTCAATTTCAATTTCTTTTTTAAGTCTTAAATAGTATTCTTCATAGAGAAGTTTTCTTCCTTCAATCTTTCATTCTTTCTACATGTTTTTACCCATTTTTCGTACATTAATTCGTAAATCTCATAAATGTTTTCCTTTTTATCACTTGAACCACTTTCATATCAGTCGTAATCTGAGATCGAGCCTTAAGTTGATTTGTCTGCATTTATCTCAAAATTTTCCTATTTACTCCCTTTTTTGTCTTCAGTTACTTCTTTCTCAGTTGCTGTCAAGCAGGTAATTGGGCTTTTGCTGTACAAAGTAACTAACACATCACAATTCACAAATTCTTCTTCACTTACATATTCACTTCCGGATTCATTCTTACTTCAAGTGCTTGTATAGGATTTCCCTTTCTCTTATTCAAGATGTTAGCACACTTCGTTTGAACATGTCCGAAGCCTTGACACTCATTACATTGAATTCTCTTCTCCTTTCTTTCTCCCTTATGAGTTTTGGCTTGTAGTGCCAATCCTTTGCTCCTTTCTTGTTTACCCCTTAACAAATTCATCTCAAAATTAGTTAGAATTCCAATTACCTTATCCTATAACAAATCATTGATGTCATGAGCTTCCTCGATTGCTGCAAATTTTGGAATGAACCTTGGAGGTAGTGATCTCAACGTCTTCTTGACTAGTTTCAGATCGGAATATTTCTTTTCGAGTTGATGTGCCTGATTTGCTATATCTCGCAATCTTTCATGAAAGTCCCCAATGGTTTCATTTTTATCCATCTTTAGTTCTTCAAACCTCACAGCTAGCATCTGTAATTTTGACGTTATCATAAATTTGGACCATTCATAAATAGTTTGCAAAGCATCCCATACTTTTTTAGTTGATTTATAGGCTTATATCATTGAAAAGCATCCTTCATCAACAACAATGAAAATTGCGTGCATTGCTTGTGAGTTTCCAAGTGCCCTTTCTTCTTCAACTTTTGTCCATTCAGATGGATCTTTTAAAACTGTCACTCCCTTATCGTCAGTAATCATCGAATGTGTCCAGCCATATAATGCAGAGTTCCATGCTCTTGTTCCCTGTGCCTGAGTAAAGACCCTCATTCGTGATTAGCATGCAGGATAATTGCAACTATCCAACAGTGGTGGCCTAATAATTGATGCTCCTTCTCTTATGGCCATAACTACCAAACCTAGATCTGCACCAACTTGATGTACCAAGTTCTGATTCGGTGACCTTGCTCTGATACCAATTGAAAAACCGTAGAGGTTAATAGTTTAACAAACTGTCTAATTTTATGTGGTCGTCTCTGTCACAAATAAAAACAAAAATCAATCAAAAGAAAAATAACAGATGACACCAGAAATTAGGTAATGCAGTTCCACACTCCTTGCCTACGTTTACGGGGCCCTCACCCAAATTAATTCTATCACTAAAGTATAATAGATTTATCCAAGGCTTTACTAAGCCGACGCCATCCAACCCTTGACACTATCTCTCAACCTCACTTCCTGTGAAAGAGTTTCACACCCAATAATATGACCGACTCATATTAACCTCGTCAAAGGATTTTTTCTACTATTCTTAATAAAAGACAATAAATAAAAATAACTCAAGTGATTAATCAACTAAGAAAAGAACAACAATACACTTGAGATAAAAGAGCCTTCCTTATTATCAGCTTTTCGAAATATATCTAAATAGTTGTCAACCAACTGAAATAATCTGCGCTAGCTTCAAAATCAAACTACGGCTGCTCAATTAATAAGTGAAACCGATCAGAACATATACGCAGTGCCAAATTCTCCTAGTCAAAAACCACTCCCATAGATGAAGGTTTAGTGCAAGTGATTTCCAAAATAACTACTACAGAAACGTGACTCTTCCAAGACTAACATCACAAACATGTATACTCATGAACAAGAATCCTTCCAGTCGAGTGTTACTCCAACATCCAATATCAAAAACATAAGCCAACAACAAAACACACACACACACCAAAGGTACTCACGCACACACCCACCAAAGGCACCCGCGTACACACCAAAAATACCAATAAGTGGTAGGTCTAATTTCTTTCACTCACACCACAACACCATCGTATCTTTTTCTCGAAATTCACTTAATTCCTAATTAAATTTACGGTAATACCCTTCAGCCACTACTTTGACGCAAAACAACTTAATTCACAATCAAACTTCAAGCCATACCCTTCAGCCTACTTATTCACGTAAGGCCCAACAAGTCTTCACAATATCCACTTCTATTCAAAATAGGATTCCATACTATCTAGAATATTATCCAAATAACTCTTTTGAATCAAAAACAATAAAAAATATGATAATTCCAATTTATAAAAATATGCCAAAATAAAATAAGTAGATATATACAACATATATCTAACAGAAGATGTAAAAAACCAATTGAAAAACATGGAATCTTGCCTCCAAGATCTTGAGGAACGCATTAAAGGCCTCTTTGGGCGGATGATCAAAGCTAGAGTGTCTTTTCTTAACATTCTCATCTAGTAATTTAGAAAAGAGAAATAGTGGATTATCACTTTATACATGATCATGGACAAACATATTTATGTACAAACATTTCCATAAAAAATTTTCAGACAATACTGCTACTCCACTTTCTTTTGTCTTTTCTTTTTTCAGAAAATACATTCGATTTGATCTTTCCATTCATACCTTTCAATGAACTTACCATTTGAAGAATGTATTTACCTGTCTATATGTAATCGATGAGTACATAGTTTGGAATGAACTGCTGTTATGATATTTGTAGTAAGAATAATATGTAAAAAAAGAACATGAACACAAGAACTTACTGGGTTTGATAACGTGCCTATATTCTCAGAGCATTTTTCTTTATCAATATATATAATATAGGGTTATGTCAGTTTATGTATATGTTTTTCTCGGTAAATTTTACAAAATTATCTTGTATTGTACTGCAAAGGCATTATTCCCGCATTTCATTTTATTTTTTATATCCTAATAAAATTGAAAGATCTCCTAGTATATGTAGTCTTAGCTTGTATGCATTAATATTTCTCCAATTTTGTTATTAGAGAAGAACTAGAGTATGAATATGTCTATATTCTATTCCGTAAATTTTTTATATATGCTCTTCGTTATCATATGATCTCTAAGTTTTCCAAACAGAGAGTCTTGTCTCCACTTCATGGTTTTTAGATAGAATCACGCTTTAGCACACAACCATCTTTCAAGTTGTGTTAATCTAAAGATTCCAAAAGTACACACACACACACATCCAACGAATTCAATGTTGATGATTCAGGAATATAATTCAAGATTGTATTAACGAGGAAATTTTTTTATTTATTGAAGCTCATCAGATTATGTTTATAAATGAAGATCCATTACCATGAGTTATAACTATTAATGCTATTGAGCTCGATCTACATCTTTTATTAGATGTCCAAAGGAAGTTGAAGATTGATTGGCATCAGTTATGAATTCAAAAAATGTATTTGATCTCAATAAATTAAAGTATGAAGATGATGTAACAAATGTGTGGAACTTATTAGAAAATAATTTCACTAAAAGTGATATGATTATGAAGAATTCAAATAAAATATTACTTATGTGTTTGTGAATTTTCTCATTATGGTAGTTGAGTAATTGATCTTTAAACTTGAGAATACTAAAGTATCTTATATGAGAATTATTGTGTTTTGATACTACTTATGGCCTATTTTATTTAGGGTAGCTCAGTCGGTAGTACTTGGATATAGTATAAACCATATGAAACTAGTTGTGTAAGTTAATAAATGATTCATCATTTTAAAGTAATCAGGGAGAATGTTCTACTATTATTGATTAGTAGTGATTTAAGAAATTATCTGGCTAGAGTAAATTAAGATTTAAAAAGATATTTCAAATATCAATCAAAAATTAATTATTAATTAATAAGAGTGAATATGATGAATGTACAAGTATAGACGATAAATTCATACTTTAGATCTAATTGGAACATTAGATGATGAAATGATTAAAATATACGTCAAAATCATACATGGACATATTGTGCCAAACCATTTTGATATTCCTAATATATAAGAAGTTATCACATATTGCTAGATGTCAATTTTCATATATGATTATAAATTATTTAATTAAAGAATTAAAGATAATTTAAAAGGAGGTTAAGTATATTTAATTCTAATCATAATTGTACTTATAATTTATAATCATTGTTAACATGTTAAGAACTAAATGAATCATGTATAGAAGAGCAGTTAAAAAGAAAATTAAGATGGACTTAATTATGAAGTTTAAGAAACTTCATAAATTTGATAAGTAGTAATATAGTCATATTTTCAATCTCATATTTAATGCATTTTACTTGTTTATCTGGGTATTTTTATTAATTTTGGTATTTAAGTTGTTCACATTTTGTTTCTAGGTCTAGTTTACTCATTAGTTTACTCATTTGAAGCAAAAAGGAATGAATTCAGATAAGTGTGGAGAAATTTTGAGTTGTTTTGATTGAGCTATAGAGTGTATGCTAGTGTATATGGCTGTACTGGGGGGTTTAGACGCTTGTTGAGTATTTATATAGAGCACACTTCTGTTAAGTAATAAGAAGGTCATGTTGATGGTACATGCCCGTGTCTGTATAAGTTTTATCTCTTAAACTCAAAGAGAAACCCTATAGTGGTACAAAGCATGAGAAACAAGCAAGGAAACCCCTTTAGATAGGATTTTTATCAATCTAGAGTGAAGCTTTTAAAGATTTTAGGGATTTCAATCATGCCATCATTAATTTTTAACTTTCTCTTTATTTTAAATCATTCTTTAGTTTCAATAAGATTTAATTATGAGTTCTTAATTATTCTTAAATTAATAATATTGGCATGTTGATTCAGATATGATTTCATATAATTAAGACTGATAAATCCTTTTTATAGATAGATCTAACATAATTGAAAGCAGTTATACAAACCTAGAGAAAGGTTAATATAAATCTTTCATATAAGGATTAAACCTAATAGTAAAATTCATAAATTGATTAATGCGATTATGGAGGGATTAAATTAGAAAGAGATTGTAATTAATTAACTAAGAATTTAGTATTAATAATCTTGAGAAATATATTAGCATAATTGAGGAATTTCCATGTCCAATGAGAAAGATATTAGCATCATTGAATGAGAAGTCCTAGAGGAATTCAAATTCCAAGTATTGTTATTTTATTTGTTGATTTTTTGTCCTTTTACAATTTGAGTTTATTTGATTGTGTTGACTTATCTTTAGTTTATTTTCTTTTATTTTAAATTTGAATGATTAATATTACATTAATTTTAAGATAAATAATAGAAAAAGAGTTATTATTAATACTTATAGTTCATAAGGGATCGACCTATATTTGCCAATGTTAGATACAATTATACCGTACATTTGCAGTTAAAACATAAAATTCATCACTATAATCAAACATGAGATATTTGATTTTATGAAAATTAAATTATAATTATAATCAAAGTTAAAATTTAATTATAATTAGGAAGCTTAATTTTAATAAGAAAGAAACTCTTCTATCTTTCTCTATAAATAGGAGGAAGGCATAAAGGAGCACTCCAACCTATTCCTCTCAAGTGTCAAGTTATTTTTCTCTACTCTATGGAAACATTTAGATGCTAGGTTATGCAAAATTCTGAATCAAGTACATTTCAACCCTTTCATTTATGATTCATATTTTTCAAGTTATTCAATTAAAGCGATCCAATTGAGTGAATGTAAATTTTTTTCAATGCGCTCATGATTGGATCACGATTAATTTCTTATTAGTGGTATCAGAGCCTCCTTTAATTGTTTAAATTGATTGAAGTTGCTTGATTGTTTTTTATTTGATAAAATTAAGGTTAAGAGTTAGACATTTTGAGTTTAGGAACAAATTTCTAAAATCATCAAATTGGGTTTTACTTAGTGAAAATTGAAATGATTTGAAATTGATATGAAGTAAAGACAAGTTAAATACTCATGAAGAACATGAATCAATCTCAATATGACTAGTATGCTCATTAAAAACAATATAGTAAGTAATAAGTATATCATTATAATTATCACATAAGAGAGGAGTTGTAAAAGAATAAAAAATACATCTTTCTTAAAGTAATTAATGTAGCCATAAGAGCTCAGAGGAACTGTCAGTAAGAGCTCAATATTTTACTAACAATTTAAATCAAAAGATAACTATTTGTTTCTTAACATGCCATCGAATAAGAGATATGTTGTAACACCTTCTATACAAAACCTACAATAACCCACGTATATGGCAATCAAATTCCTGTACGAACAGTCATGACATACATTTCTATTCATTTATAGGGCTCTCATGACACATCTTTCTTTTACTCCTAACTATTGGCCTTGGTCCTTGCAAATGTCCCTGTATCTCACTCCTATGACCTAGACTTACACGGATTAACACCTGTGTTAAGCTTAAAAGTTTAGCGGGGAAAACACTTAGTTTGGATGACCACTTATAGCAATCACTCGCTAGGCACACACATTTAGAAATATCATAACTCATATACCATAAATTAACATTCATGAACTAAACATTGATATTCAATGCTTTCATAATTTGAGACTTTTCATGAAGAAAATGATATCTTTCATAATTTTTTACTTTTAGAACCCCTTAATAAAA
Source organism: Erythroxylum baracoense (assembly GCA_025629805.1). Taxonomy (NCBI): domain Eukaryota; kingdom Viridiplantae; phylum Streptophyta; class Magnoliopsida; order Malpighiales; family Erythroxylaceae; genus Erythroxylum; species Erythroxylum baracoense. The sequence goes on along the minus strand of JAOTAY010054478.1, from coordinate 11,368 downwards.
TGGAGTTATTAAATGAAAAATAGGACATTGCAAAGTGTTTTTGGGTGGAAGATATAGCAACCGCATATCACATGTCAAATAGAGTATATACAAGACTATCCATGGATAGAAAATTGTATAAGCTTTGGGAGTTAAGAAGCTAAGTTAGATACTTCAAAGTGTTTGGTTGTAATTGTTATACTTTAAACACTAAGGATAACTTGGAAAAGTTTGATTCAAACATGGATGAAGGAATTTTTCTTAGTTATTCTTTAACTACAAAAGCTTATAAAGTCTTTAACAGGAAGACTTATTATTGAAGAGTCTATACATATTATGTTTTAAATAAATTTCACCCTTTTACCTCCAATAAAAGTCTTAAAGATGATGATGAAATCTAACTAAGAATTTAGATAAATTAACCGTTAAAGAGAACAAGAATAATCATCAAGACACCCTAAAAGAGTATATTATTGGACCAATTAAGGGAGATAAGAAGGATGAGAAGCTTATAGTGGATTGAAAGTTTAAGAAGAGTCATCCTCCAAATTAAATCATAAGTGATGTTCAATAAGGAGTAATTATTAGATCACATATGGAAATATATCATATATTTCTTTTATTTTTCAAATTGAACCTAAGACCATATAAGAAGCTTTTAATTATGAAAGTTATATTCTTAATATAACTGAAGAATTGAACCAATTTATAAGAAATAAAGTATGGACATTAGTTCCTAAACTAAGGGACCACCAAATTATAAGTACCAAGTGGGTGTATAGGAAAAAATTAGATGATTTAATTACAATAGTGAGAAATAAGCTAGATTTGTTGATAAAGGATATGATTAAGAGAAGGGTATATATTTTAAGAAAATTTTTGCACCAATAGCTATATTAGAACCAATTAGCCTTTTACTTGCATTTGTTTCATATTTAAAATTTAAATTGTTTCAAATGGATGTTAGAAGGTCATTTTTAAATGGATTTATTCCAAAATTTTATATTTATAAACTACTAGGTTTTAAAAATTATAATGCATCAAACCATGTTTATAAATTTTCTAAAGCATCTTATGTTTTAAACAAGCTCATAGATCTAGGTATGATAGCTTAAGTACATTCTCTTTGAAAATTGATTTTACAAAAGGCAAAATTGCTACAACTATCCTTATCTTAAAGGATAAGTAAGAATTTTTAATTGTTCAAATTTGTGTTGATGACAAAATCTTTGGCGTAACTAATAAAAGCATGTGCAAAGAATTTATAAGTGTATGAGTGGGGGATTTGAGATGATCAAGCTCAATTTCTTTTTTAGAATTTAAATCAAGAAAATGAAAGAAGGCATCTTTATCAATCAAGACAATACAACAAATATTAAAGATTTTGGAGTGGATCAGGCTAAGCCGTTTGTTCTAAGCATCATAAATAAGTTAAATAAGGATAAAGAAGGAAATTTAGTTAATGTAAAACTATACCAAGGTATGATATTTACTTTATCTTACTCTAAGTATGCCCCAAATTTTGTTTAATTTTTATGTGCTAAATTTCATTAAAATTCAAAGAGTCTCATTTTTTAGTTATTAAAGTTATACTTAGATATTTGTTCAATACCATATCAATAGGAATTTGGTATCCCAAAGATAAATTCTTTAATTTAATTGTCTATTTTAATGTACATGATATTGGTAACATTTTAGATAGGAAGAGCTTCCAGTACTTGTCAATTCCTAGGAAATACATTAGTCTTATAGTTTAGTAAGAAATAAATTTTTGTTATATTATCAATCGTGAAAGTTGAATATATAGTTACAAGTTATAAAGAAACTAACTAAGTGTGATAATACTGGTACCATTTTACTCATAAAGAATCCTATTCAACATTTCAAAACCAAGCATATAGAAATCAAATATCATTTCATTATAGATGATATGTAAAATGGGGATATTGAGCTAGTATTTATTGATAAATTACATCAATTGGTTGATATATTCACTAAATCAATGAGTGAGTATAGGTTTTGCACAATTAGGAGAGAATTGGGGATGATTGACAGGATTCCATTTAATTAGGATCTCTTTTAGTTCTTATATTTATCCTTGACTAATATTTTGATAAGTTATTACATTTTTTAATATTTGTTTAGAGGTATTTTAGGATTGAAATTTAGTCTATTCAAATTATGCTTCACATCGACGAGTTGTTCACTCTGATTCATTCTCACCTTCTTCTAATTAGTAGCTTTCTTTGTTATATTTACAAAAAAAAAAGGAGAGAAGGTTAGTCACATTAGATTTAAGGGGAGTTGTTAATCTCTAGAATGTTTATGGAATTTTGTTATATGTATTTGACGTTGATGTTGCCCTTATTTTTTGTTGATTAATAGACATGTTTGATCACTAATTTCTAAGATTTTTTAATACAAATTTGCAATTGACATTGCACTTAATGATGAGATTTTAATCTTCATATATGCATTGATTATGGTATAGTTGTGCTTAAATGAATTAAGTTGTAATCTCTGTTAGTAATTTTTTTGATGCATATATTTAATAGGAGTTAATTATTCATATTTATTTGATATAAAAAAAAGTGTATGCCTAATTGATAAATTTATTATTAATTTTCTAATATCACAAAGTATTTTTTTTTCTTTTCAGAAATGAGGAGAATGTTGAACTAAGGGAAGTTCCAATATATGTTTTGATGATAACAAAACATAAGTACTATTAGTAACTTTTTTTTATGAAAGCCATATGAAAGTTATTTTATGCATGCATAAATTAAGAACAATTTTATGAAGACATTAAAGAAAAGTTAGAATCAAGTTAATTCAAGTGAAAAACAAAATCAAGACCAAGGAAGATTAAGGTATAACAAAGTTAGAAATAAGAATGTAACGATCATTGTACTTTTACCTGGTTTCTTTGATACTTTAGAGGCACATCTGTATAAGTGCATCATCATTTTTAATCATTAAAAGGAATTAGAGTTTTGGCTATAAAGAAAACCCTCTTAATATTTAAAACATTCTTTGTGGTATATTTTATTAAAATTTCATTGAGAAAAATGATTTTAATAATTTAAAATGTTTAAAACAAGATATTAGGTACAATGGTCAACTAATATAGTTTAGTGGTTGACGAGTACATATTAAAGTTATAAAAAATGTTTATTGGAACATTATTGCAATAGTGATTGATGTATTGATCAACCAATATTATGTTGTAATGATTGACCAGTGTCCTAATAAGATTCATAATCGATGACCAATATGCTACAATATTCAACAAGTGTTTACAATGGTTAGTTTTTTAGTTAATGCATATTAGTTAACCAATGTGAAATAGTAGCTAAATAATATACTATAACTAGTCATTAATAATGGCCAGTTCTTGGTTCCAAAGAATATTGAGCCTAAAAGGCTACAAATGCATGTCTTTTTATTTGTTCTAAGATAGAAAAATATTTGAGTGTTTTATAAACACATCTCATTCATTATTGCATAGTAAACTACGTAAGCCTTTAATTTATCAAAATATTCAAGAAAGAGTCTTTTGAGTTATAAATTTCATTTATGATTTAAGAGTTACTTTTCACCTTGAAAGAAAATTGTAAGAAGGATTACTCTTTGCTAAAAGACAAACAAGATTAATTGCAAGAAGGTTCACCTTCAACTTATTGGAAGAAGAGTCTTAGTGGCATTCTAATAAGTATATTAGAGAGTGGATATAGACAAGGATTATTTTCTAAACACTATAAAATTGGTTTCCCTTTCTTCTTCCATACACTATTTAAATTACTTTTTGATTACGTGATTGAATTATATTTAATTTTCTCTTTATGTCATCATAAATTGATTTTAAATTGTATATATTATAGTATATATTATATAGAAAGCAGTTAATTAAATTCACCAACAACTAATTCACCCCTTTTGTGTGTCATTAGGTATCGATAAGGAAATACTTTCAATAATGAATATTCAAAGTATAACTTGATTACTAATCACTAATTGTATCAATGTTTGGTATATAATTCCAAGGTAGATATGGACTTAGACTAAGTTGTTTTTCTTGCCTTTTTATTTTAATTTGAATAGTTCTTAATTATATTTTATATTATCTTCACTATAATAAAAAAATCATCTATTCTTTCACAAAGCTCTAAAAAAGAACAGATATTCTTTAGTAAATTAACCCTTACTCATATTACTACATAAAATTTTAAGAGTAAGGTTTTATTTTTATTTGCCAATAATAATAAACCCATATTTAGGCATCTTTATTTGGAGAGTTATTTTAGCTAATTTGTGTTTTCCATTTTGTTATTTGTTTTTAATTTGTTATTTATCGTTATCTCCTTAATTGTGTATGCTTGTTACCCAATAATATAATCAAGGTGATTTAAAATTTAATCCAAAATAGAAAGAACATTAAAGATGCCTAATCACAACAAGATAATTTAGCTCCTAATTTCTTAGTTGATAGTGATTTTAAAGATGAAGAATGCCTAATCACAGGACTTTAAAGGAATTAGTTGCTCCTAACTTAAATTAATAGTGTTTGTGTATTGAGTCCCCAAATTTAAAATATGATTTGGAATTAAAATATAGGTTAAAATATTTATTGCCTACCTTTCATAGTCTTATAGGTGAAGATTCACATAAACATTAGAACCAATTTCATGTAATATGTTTCAACAAAAAGCCATAAGAATATTAGAAGAACAATTAAGTTGAGAGCTTTTTCTTTTTTTAAACAAAATATGCTAAAGATTGGTTGTACTATTTACCATCAAGTTCAATAAATTAATGAAATGAGATGTGTATGTTTTTAGAGAAATAAAATTTTTTATTTTGTACTATAGATATAAGAAAAGAAATACGTGTAATAGGTCGATATTTTACATATTATTATGGTTAATTTACTTGGTATATGGAACTTTTATGACATGTCTAATATGGATTTTATTATGTTTTTCAATGTATTGTTCATTTTCTTAAAGTTAAAATTTCACAAGATAACACAAGATTTAGTACAGTTTTCTTCATAGTTGTCCATTTAAAGAAAATTGGAGTCATTTGGAAGAAAAATACGGAAAACGATTTCTAAAAGACATTAGGAGCTAATTCTAACTCTAAAATATCAAAAAGTAAAGAAGTTTGAGGAGAAAAATACAATAAGCATTGAACTTGCTGAGAAAATAGGTTCCTATCTTTTCAAAAGGTCTTAGAAGTTAAGAAGCAGAAAAAAATTAAAGCTCAAGTAAATTATATACCGACACTTAACTGATCATGGCTCGCAAATATTAAAAGTTCCAGAATAAGATCAGTGCTAGTTTTGGAGTTAGTCCAACATCGATTTTTGAACCTAATTTATGAGGAAGAGTAATTCTTTAAGTTCAAGTCATCTAAAACTCCATTTTTGTAATTCTATCTATAAATAATTGTATTAGAGTTAACCTATGGAGTTTTTCTAGCAAACTTCTCTCGTTTTCTTTTCATTGGAGAAAGAATTCAAGAAGCTTGTGATATCTTTTATTTTTTTTCATTATGTTTAATGACTAGAAACCCTAATTAGTGTTAGGGATTTAGTTTATAAGGATTTATTCAATTATCTATACTTGTTCTAATTATTCCATTGGTTGAATTTATTCTCTTAGATCTTAATCTTATACTTATGATTGGCCATCATAGATCAATTTTAAGGACTGTAAAAAGGACTAATAAGTGAAGTATGATATATGAACTATGAGAATAAACATTTTAGCACTAGAGAATGATATAATCTTAGACTTTAGTGGTAACTATATTATATGTGTGCCTCTGTATATATACATCATGTTAATTGCTACTTTGACCTAAATAATTAATTGTGTATAATAATTAGAATTCCTTACATGTTAACTCTAATGTCTTAATGTTTGTTTAACTGATTTCTTTCACTAATAATTATTTAATTTAATTACCTTCAATCAATCATTTATTTTATTTAGTTTTTATTTAATTAACATTAATAAATTTAGTTAATAGTTTTATGTGTAATCCATATTTTAGAATCACTCTAGTTTTAGTAAGCTTTGTATGCTTACAGATAGAAAAAAATCAAGTTCCTGATGTCATCGCTAGTGAACTAATTTTACTATTTTTGTTAATCTTCTTTGGTTTTATTTTTAATTTAATTTAATTTTCTTTTACTTTTAATTTCTTTCATTTATTTAGGCAGTGAATGTGAGATAGGAGATCCAGGAGTGATAACTTCGACTTTTTACATCAATTTGATTTTAAAATCAAATCAATTTATAGAAAGAATAGAGCGATAACGAGAGAAAAGATGGATATGTGTCAAGAAGAAAATCTAGTTATGGATATAAAATGATTACCATAAATGATGAGTATAGGGGATATCTAATTACCAGTGGTTAGTACAAGACCCATATGCAATAGACTCAGTCAAGAGCCAAGAACTACAAGCTTAAGCAACTACAAATGTACTTGTTCTTAGCCTTTGGTGGATTAAGTATTGAACACATAATCATATTTATTAAAGAGTTTTATTTAGTGGTCCAAACACTTTTACTTACTAGTCTCACAAAAAATGTAATTAGGATAAAGTACTTCCCCTACTTTATAAGAGAATGAGCAAGGACATGGTTGATTTCAATAGAGATGGATTCTTTTAAGAAGTGGAAAAGGTGTATCGTGTGTTTAATGTTATGTTCTTTCCACCACATAAAACCACTAAGCTGAGGGCGCAAATACAAATCTTTACATAAAAGGAAAGGAAAGTGTTTCATGAAACTTAGAAATGATATTAAACTCTTTTTAGTCAGTGCCTTCACTATCAACACTCATTGCATATGGTAATGCAATTTTCTTATAAGAACACATTGACATATCAAACTTTAGTGGACACCATGACTTAGGAAATAATTTGCACAAAGATTGATGACGAGTAAAGGAGATCATAAAAACTTTTGCAAGAAATTTATCAACCAAAGTGATAAAGAGGAAGTCGAAGGTATCCCTCTATGAGGTACAAGCATCTTCAGATCCAGAAACATCAATAGTGAATCTTTGAAGTTAGATGAAGATGATCTTAAGCCATGACATATGCAATAGGGAGGCATACTACCAATGTGGCATGTATAGACACCCAGCCTAAACATGTATGAATGTTGAGCACACCTCAGATTATAAAGAGGAAGCAAAATATATGGCTACCTATGCAAGAAAATAAGTGATCATAATGATGCCTTCTCTTACATATATAATTCAACATGGAGGAATCACCTAAACATTTTATAGAAGGAGTAAGGAGTAGTTCGAGCTGGTTGACTAATGGGACCACTTAGGTTCAAAAATAAACCTTAATTTCAATAGTAACCACAATAAAGCAATAGGATGGAGGAGAAGTTCAAGTAATTCATGCCTTCTATCGACACACTTCTAAAAAAATTAATATAGACACAAAAAGTGTACATCCATAACTTTGATCATAAATTGGCCGAGGTGGTGCAGTCTATTAATGTTTTAATTCACAATTTAAAGGTACAAGTCAGCCAAGTAGCTAAGGTGGTAAGCTATAAAGATAAAGCAATATTTTAAGTAATTCCAAGATAAAACCTAGAGATTAAACATGTTCCGATGGTAAAACAAGTGAATGTGATGTTAGGATAAAAAATGAAGTGCAGAAGTTAGGAAAAAAAATAACAACTTAAAAAGGATATAATAAGTAGTAGACTAACATCGATTTTACGTACATCTAGTATTGATATTAATTTTGCAAAATGTAAAAGATAGGAATAGAATAGAACTGGTGTTGGTTATATCCCCAGTGAGAATTAGTCATAAAGAAGACCTAAATATGTCAAGTCTTATGTATTGCCAATTCCATACCCTTATAAGCTTAAGATGAAGAAAAATAAGGATAAATTTAACAATTTTTTGAATGTCTTTAAGAAATTAAACATCAATTTTTCTTTCAATGAAATATTAGCTTAGATGCCATCATATATGAAGTTATTTAAGGAGATCACTTCTAATAAGAAGAAATTAGATGAGTATGCTATAGTAACTTCAATATAGGAGTACAATGCCATTATAGATAACAAGTTATTGCTAAAATTAAAGGATCCAACAAGTTTCTCCATTCCTTGCAAATTTGGTGATTTTAAATTTCTTAAATGTTTATGTGATTTAGGTGCTAATATAAATATAATACCTTTAGCCAGTTTTTAAAAGTTAGGAACATATGAACTTTAATGAATGTGTTGCTCCAACTAACAAATTTTTACATCAAATACTCTATTAGGGTTATGGAAGACCTAATTGTGAAAGTTAAATTTTTTTTAGTTGATTTTCTTATGATGGATATAGAGCATGACACATAGTTCTCATTATCCTTGGGAGACCATTCTTGGTGACTAGATGGTTGTGAATAATGTTTTCAAGGGAAAGCTTGCAATTAGGGTAGGTAAAGAGAAAGTTAAGTTCCACATTAACCAAACTTTAAAGAGACCTATTACCTTTAATAAGGAAAAAAGAATGAGTGTGTTATTAAAGATTATTTCTTCAAGGAAAAAGGGAGAAAAAGCCATTAACTCCTATTAGAAAAGCTCCTTACATAAAGTTTGAGATAATACCTCCTCATTGGTAATATACATACCTACAAGATTCAAAGAATTATTCTACTAAATCCTTTCTTCCATTAAGTTTTGTAAAGAAAGGGACTTGAGATCATCCCAATCGTAACTTGGGATGACTAAAGAGTTTAAGTGGGAGTCTAGTAAAAAGATACCTAAAGAAGAACTAGTTATGAGGGAACCCAAAAAATATAACTTTTTTTTTGTATTTTTCATTTATTTATGTTTATTTTACTAATATTACTTTATTTTTAGGATAATTCTTTTAAAATTTCTTGGAATTTTATCTCACTAAAATAATATGGAATAAGGGAGAATTTTCAACCTTAATTACCTTTTGTTTAATTTGATTATCTTAATTATTTTTCATAGAGGATAATCCTACATTTAAGTATGGACATTGAATTTTTTGAGAATTTTTATTAGAGGTATCATGGCACAACCTGATTTGGTTCAAGGGAAATAGTCCTAAAGTAGCATTCATTATATGGCTAGCCATGAAGAATATGCTAAGCGCTATTGATTGAGTAAAAAAAATCAATTTAATTATTAGCCCCTAATATATCCTATACAATGTTGAGATGGAAACTCGAGTCCATCTATACTTTTGGTGTAACTTTAATAAAGAAATTTCTAAATGTTTCTAAATTACTTGCAATTTCTCAAGTGGAGAAGGAGATTATGAGACTATAATAAGACAACTTTCCAATGCTTCCATTTTAGTTATCAACCTTGCCTTTCTTAAACTAGCCTTGTACACAGGTGTTTATGAGGTGTCAGAAGTAGAAGAATTAGAGGAGATGTAGACTTAACCAAAAAGATATGAACACATTCTACCTAATATTATGGCCAAGTTAAAGGAATACTTCCTAATCAATTTTTAGGTTTCCATTTTCATAAGGAATGTAGCTACTAAATATGGTTTATGTTAATTTGGATGTTCTTATAACTAAAGCAATAGATAGCAGTATAATATAGCAACACTCAACAGCATGGACCAGGATAAGTAGTAACGCTCAATCTCGACAAGTTAAATGAACATTTTTCCAAAGGATTTAGTGGTTGATTGACATAGAGGAGAACTAAACTTGCACTCTAAGGCACTTTTAATGGCTCTATTTTCCTTTTGGAGATGGTTCCTTATTATAGACCAAAACTCTAGTAAGGTTATGGTCAACTTGAATGACCTCTTATATAAGCTTTTGTAAGACTTAGCATGTTCATTTTCTATAATTCATTTTCCTTAATTTTAAAAAATAGTTTTTATTTAATGGATTACAGTGTTTTTTTACATTTTTAATTTTCAACCTATCCTTATATATCATAATTTATGATCCAAAAGTTATGGGGGAGGAGATATGTTGGAATGAGTTCAAGTATGAATAGGAGATTATAAGGAATAATTAGTGACGATTATAAAAGAAGGACAAGCACTAATCTTGAAACAACACAGGGATTATTTGAAAACATAACAAAATCGACGACAATATGAGAAGTATTTTTAGTTTGGTCTTACCAACAAAAGAAAAATTTGAAGTTACAAAATAAAACTAGTGCCAATTGTGAAGTGTGTTTGGCACTGGTCTCTTTTTAAATCCTAATTGTGAAAAAGCAAAGTTGCAAATTTTTAAACCCAAAATCCTAAACTCTTCCTTTATTTTCTACCTAATCTCAACTTTCAACACCAAGTTTAACCTTTCTAACACCAAATCTTTCCTTCAAACATAAAACTACCATCCAAATACATTGATTTATCAATCATTCTATACATTTTTTCGCCAAGGAGCCTAAGATTGTGGATTTTGATTTTCATATGTTCTGAGAGCTATTTTAGCACATTTTTATGATTTATAGTGTTCAACATAAAGAATGCTATAGATCTGTTAAAATTATGAAGTTGTGTATTGAGGTGTGAAGTTAGCTTGTGTAATTATGTGTTGAAAAGAATGCCTCCAAGGTATAAGGTTATAGTAAGGAGAAGTGGAATTCATGTCTCATCTTTAACACCACTATCTCTAGAAGACATTTTAGGGTTAGTGAATGAGGATTGGTATAATAAAATGAGCAACGATCTTATGGTTATTGAAAACACCATCATCTTAGATATTGATTGGGTCTTAAAGATTCTAAATATGCTTAGGGGTTTGCATTGGGATCAATTACTGAATCTCTGAAGTAAATACTACCCAAAGGTAATAAAGAAGTTCTTTGTCAACATTGAGGATAAAGCTAAATTAAAACCATTGGTCTTTTTCTCCTATATTTGTGGCACTCAGACTATTATTTTATAGGAGTTTATAGAGGATCACCTCATACCGCTATCGGAGGGGAGGTGTGTGAGCTTTTATAGTAGATAGCCATCAAGGTATTAAAAGTGGAGCCAGAAGGATTCTCTACAAAGGTTTGGATTAGGGATCATGTATCTATAAGGTGGATGAACTTTTTAAGTAAGCACCTAAATCCAACATCGACTAATGGCTTATATACTAAGCTAAAATATTGAACCTCCTTATATGGGTTAAACCAAATATGGACCATCAACTTGTAACTCATGGATCTCCTTATCAATGGTTTAGGTAATTCTTCACTATTACAATTTCCTGATGTTTTGATGTAACATTCCGTTTCCAGAGAACGGGTCGGACCAGAGAAACGGGTCCAGGTGTAGTAAATTACCACATCTCATGCTCATGCAGTTGTGAATAGTGAGTTTTGTGCATATAAGGATTTAGTGTACAAGCGTT
>JAOTAY010054417.1:0-19388 GCA_025629805.1 Erythroxylum baracoense | reverse complement strand
TTATGACAGTGTTGGATGTCTCCTTTGGCCTTGTATAAGGGGATCAACCTACTCAATCTCCATTCATCTGGCATTTTGGCTGACTCAAGGATCACATTAAAGAGCTGAACTAACTAGTCAATATCGACCACTCCTATCTGCTTCCATACCTCTATAAGGATCTCATCCGGCCCTACGGCTCTTTCACACCCCATCCCCCTCAAAACCTTTGTAATTTCTCCCCTTGTGACCCTTATACATGAGGGTGTATGAAAAAAATGTTCCGACACGGAGGGTTCCCCTAACGCTATGTTGACCACTATGGCTTCGTTAAACATGCCATAAAAGTATCTCTGCCATCTCCTTTTGATGGCTTGGGCCTTCGTGAGTACCAGTCTTGCTTCATCTAGTATACAACAGACTTGGTTGAAATCCTGTGTCTTACGTGCCCTATTTCGTGCTAGCTTGAAAAATTTTTGTGCTCCCTTAAACGTATCCAGCTCCCTGTACATAGTCTCGTAGGCTTTTCTTTTAGCCACTGAAATAGTATTTTTTTCCTTCTGCTTTGCCAGTCTATACCTTACTCTATTAGTCGCCCATTCCGCCTCTGTTGTACTAGCTAAAAGATCATTAAAAGCACTCTTTTTCGCCTTTACCGTCCCCTATACCTCGTCAGACCACCACCAAGATTCCATCCGCCTGCCCCTTACCTTCTAGAAACTCCTAGGAGTTTTGAGGCGGTTTCTCTCACTACAGGCGCTACTCCCTCCCACATTTGATTAGCATCCCCTCTCACAGACCATGTTGTATTATACCAAATTTGAGTCCTGAATTGTTCCACCATGACCCCTTTTAGCCTTCACCATCTAATTTTACGATATAGCTTAGTAGATTGTTGTGACCTCCATCCCTGAATATCTAGATCCAAAATTAACAATTTATGCAGGGTTGATAGGCATGCGGCCGGAAGCACTTTGCAGTCCTTGCACCATGATCTGACTCTTTTCCTAACAAGGATATAGTCAATTTGTGTCATGGTCATGCTACTCTGAAATGTCACCAAGTGCGCTTCGTTTTTCTTAAATAAGGAATTTGCTATCACTAACTCATATGCTAAGGCCATGTCCAATAAATCAATCCCACTATCATTTCGAGTGCCATGTCCAAAGCCCCCGTGAGTCCCTATATATCCATCTGAAACAGCCCCTATATGCCCATTGAAATCACCTCCTAGGATAAGCGGCTTAGTATTTGAGATTTATAGAAGCACCCCATCCAACTCCTCCCAGAATAGACGTTTTTGTTGTACTTCTAAACCAACTTGCGGTGCATAAGCACAAACTAAATTGCGAACTACAGTGCTAAAAACAATTTTTGCCACCATAATCCTATCATTTACCCTTGTGATCTCCACCACTTGGTTTATAAGTTCCTTCACTACTAAGATACCTACCCCATTCTGCTTCCACGTACTTCCCGAGTACCATAATTTGAATCCCCTACCTCCTTGGCTTTAGCTCCTGACCACTTAGTCTCCTGAATGCAGGCTATTTGTATCCTGTATTTGTCTAATAGCTCTACTAATTCTAAGGACTTTCCCGTGAGGGTCCTAATATTCCAAAAGCTCTACTAATTCTAAGGACTTTCTCGTGAGGGTCCTAATATTCCAAGAGCCTATTCTTATTAAGTCATCTCCTTTTTTATTCCTGTAAGCTGCACGCACCGGACCACTTGCACTGATTCCATCCGCGTGATTTAAAGGCATCCCTCCTACCGCGTGGCTCACATGGTTTGCCTTAGGTACTAGATGATAAAAAAAATACTGATACTACTAATAATAATAAAACAACTACTAAATATAATAATAAAACAATGACAACACTAATAATAATAATAATAATAATAATAAATAAGAAAATTTAATAGATAATAAAATAGTAATAGAATAATGATAAAAGACAAACTAAGATAAATAATAAATACTTGGCTAACTGAAGGGATCCTCAGTAGTCTGCAAAGAATACTAGCAAGACAACAAAAGACAAATAATAATAATAATAATAATAATAATAATAATAATAATAATAATAATAATAAAAATAATAATAAAAATAAAATGTTTTATTTTGTTTATTTGATTTTGAAAACGCCTAATAAGCCACATAAGCAATCATTAAGCTAAAAAATGTGTAAAAAAAAAACTAAGATCCTCATTTCCACACTTAAAACTTACATTGTCCCCATTGTAACATCAAATGCAAGAAATGGAGCATTTAATGAAAAGAGCAAATGCAAAAATGTAAATAAACAGAAATCAACTTCCTTTAGGTTGCCTCCCAAGCAGCGCCTTTGTTTATCGTTGTTGGCTCGACTCTATGTTTCATCAAGTGACGCCATTTGTGTCTTCCAACATCACACTTCTATATCCTTCGTTTGGAAGCCTTCATAATATGGCTTTAAATGATGACCATTCACTTTGAATGTATTGTTAGTTTTTAGACTTCGTAACTCTACTGCACCAAAAGGAAAGACATCAGTAACAACAAACGGACCAACCCAACAGAAACGTAACTTACCTGGGAATAATTTGAGCTTGGAGTGATATAACAACACTTTCTGACTTTTCCTTGAAATCATCTATCATGAAAGCCTTTGTCCTCTCCTTCTATATCATTACGTTTTGATAGGATTCATTTTGCATCGCCTCTAACTCTTGCATTTGCAACTTCCTATGTACACCTGCATCATCCAAATTCATGTTGCATCTTTTTATAGCCCAATATGCCTTGTGTTGTAACTCCACCGGAATGTGACATGGCTTCCCAAACACCAGTTTATATAGAGACATCCCGATTAGTGTTTTATAAGATGTTCTGTAAGCCCATAGTGCATTCTTCTAGCCTCACACTCTAATTCTTTCTATTGGGCTAAATTGTTTTCTCCATAATTGCCTTAATTTTTCGATTTGACACTTCAGCTTGTCCATTAGTTTGAGGATAGTAAGAGGTGGAAACCTTGTGCATGATATGATATTTCCTGAATAGTGTTTCCATCATCCTGTTGCAAAAATGGGTTCCCTTGTCACTGATGATTTTCTTTGACATCCTTAACCTAGAAAGGATGTTAGCTTTAATAAAATCTGCAACAATTTTGGTATCATTAGTTCTGGTGGCTTTAGCTTCCACCCATTTAGAAACATAATTGACTGCAAGCAATATATAATTAAAACCAAAAGACAAACGGAAAGGTCCCATAAAGTCAATACCCTAAATGTCGAAAATTTCACAGAAAAGAATAGGAGTTTATGACAATTGATCCTTACCGGACAAGTTACCTAACCATTGGCACCTCTCATATAACTTACAGAAGATGTATACATCCTTGAACTATGAGGACCAGTAGAAATTGCTCTCCAGAACTTTATGGGTTGTCTTTTTTAGTCCAAAGTGTCCTCCACACGCATATGAGTTGCAGAAGGCTAAAATTGAAGGTGTTTCACTTTCAGGCAAACACCTCCTTATGACTTGATTCGCACAGTGCCTCCATAGATACGGGCCATCCCAAAAGTAGTACTTTGCTTCATTCTTCAACTTATCCCTTTGAGCCATTGACAAACCAATAGGTAATTTGTTAGTAACCAAGAAATTTACAATATCTGCATATTATGGTGGTGTCATATTGGCAAAAAATAGTTATTCATCCAGAAATGTCTCCCTCAAAGGGATGTCATCTTCTTCCTTGATTAAGCGGCTAAGGTGATCAGCAATCACATTTTTTGCCCCTCCAAGTTGAACTCTTGAAGGAGGAGAATCTATCTGATTAGCCTTGGTTTTGTGCCTTTCTTCGTGAGTAGGTATTGTAAAGCTACACGACCAAAATAAACAATTACTTTAGCACCAACCAAATATGATCGAAAATTTTCTAAAGTAGAAACTACAGATAAAAGTTCTTTTTAAGTTGTAGAATAGTTTAATTAAGCTGGACTGAGAGTATTTGAAGCATAATATATGACATGTAAAGTTTTGCCCACTCTTTATCCTATAACCACCTCATTGCATAGTCGTTTGTATCACACATGATCTAGAATGAGAGGCTCTAATCTGGGGTTTGAATCGCAAGTGGGGATTTCAACAGCTCCATAAGTTTGTTAAAGGCTTCCTTACACTTATCATTGAACTTGAAGGAGACATCTTGTTGTAACAACTTCCATAACGGTGTGGCTATCTTCAAAAAGTCCTTGATGAATTTACGATAGTAACCTGCATAACTAAGAAAAGAACGCACTTC
This sequence comes from Erythroxylum baracoense, assembly GCA_025629805.1. NCBI lineage: Eukaryota > Viridiplantae > Streptophyta > Magnoliopsida > Malpighiales > Erythroxylaceae > Erythroxylum > Erythroxylum baracoense. The sequence goes on along the minus strand of JAOTAY010054417.1, from coordinate 15,122 downwards.
CCGCACATTTTAGGAGTAAGGTAAAGAGGAAATGAGATCAACTTTAGATTTATCTACCTTTATACCCCTAGCAGATATAACATGCCCTAAAACTATACCTTGATCTACCATGAAATGACATTTTTTCTAATTTAGCACAGTGTTAGTTTCATTGCATCGTTCCAAAATAAGAGCAAGCTTCTCAAGGCATTAATCAAAGGAAGAACCATAAACACTAAAATCATCTATGCATACCTCAATAATTTTCTCATCATACTAAAAAAAAATGCTCACCATACATTCTTTGAAAATGGCAGGTGCATTGCATAATCCAAATGACATCTTTTGATAAGCAAATGTACCGAATGGGCATATGAAGGTGGTCTTTTCTTGATCTCCCACTGTGATCAGTATTTGAAGATAACCTGAAAATCCATCTATAAAATAGTAATACTCATAACGAGCGAATCTCTCAAGCATTTTATCAATGAAGGGAAGGGTAATTTTTTCATCTTGCTTAATAAGTAAGATTTACATATGTCATATGATTCACAATCAAATGACCCTAAACTACCACACTTGTGTAGCTTAGTCATGCATCTCTCATATCTTGGATCCCCATCCAAAATCATTTTACTTATTCATCGCATCTCTAATACGTGTGACCCATTAGGTTTTCGGTTATATTGGCCACTTGAATTAACACTTACCTTCTATAGACAATGTTCCCATGCAATTTGTCCTACGGATCAAACTTAGGGATGAGTGGACGACCGCATTTAAAATGAAAGAGGGTATGAGTGGCTAGTCATGCCCTTTGGGTTTCTAATGGCCCTAGCACTTTTATGAGACTCATAAACCAAGTGCTTAGACCTTTTAATGGAAAGTTCATGGTTATTTATTTTGATGATATCCTTGTCTATAGCAGAACAATTGAAGAGCATCTAGAACATTTGAGGAGAGTATTGTCTATTTTACAACATAATAATCTTTACCTGAACTTGAAGAAATGCAGTTTCTTGACTAGCAAGTTATTATTCTTGGGGTATGTGGTTAGTTTTGAAGGAATTCATGTGAATGCAGAAAAGGTGAAGGCAATTCGTGAATGGCCTACCCCTAAGAATGTTAGTGAGGCTCGATCCTTCCATGGGCTAGCTACTTTCTACAAGAGGTTCATTAAAAACTTCAGTTTAATTATGGCCCCTATCACAGAATGCACGAAGAAGGGAAAGTTTGATTAGAATGATGAAGCTGAGAAAAGTTTTGCTTATTAAGCAAAAACTCAGCACTGCTCCTATCCTAGCCTTACCGAACTTTGACAAGCTTTTTGAGGTTGAGTGTGATGCATGTGAATTAAGTATTGGAGCTGTTTTATCTTAAGAAGACTGACCTGTAGCTTTCTTTAGTGAGAAGTTTAACGATACAAGGAAAAGATGGAGTACCTATTATCAGGAATTTTATTCAGTTGTGAGAACATTGAAACATTGGGACCTTTATGAGGGTAGATCAATTGATGAGAACATTGAAACATTGGGACCTTTATGAAGTAATCTCCTTTATGAGGGTAGATCAATTGATGAGCTGGGTATTGAAACCTTCAATTATTTGCTCAGTGCAATTAGATATTAAAATTTCCATATTCTCAGAAAAAATATCAAGTTTGGCTATGTCTGCTTGACCAATGGAAATGTTGGTGGTCGCTCCAATATTTGAAGTTATAGGGGTAGATGAGTGAGTATTGGAAGCTTCTATTGTTTGCTCGGAACAAGTGGAAATAGGGACTGCCATATTCTTAAAAATGATGTCATGGTTGGTTTTTTCTGTTTGATCAGAGGAGATGTTGGTAGTAGCTCCACACTAGTAGCTAATTGGTTCTAACTATTTTCATCACCTTCAATATCAACGAAAAAACCAAACTTGAATACCCTTCTAGTGGGTTTCTAAGATTGTTTGGATGTAAGATTTGGAGGTTTCCAAGCATAACAAACCTTGACAACATCCTCACTAAGCCCCATATTATCATTCAATCTAAGTAAAGGAATTTATTCAGGCAGATATTTAATTGCATCAACCACCACACACACTCTCATAAAATTGATCCGAATTGTCTCTACTGTGGCTTGGTTCATGCAAATAGGTTTCCCCATAAAACTGTCTAGATGGCTTAAACTAAATGTTGCCTAATATTTGAGGGGAATACCATGAATACACATCCTAACTGGAATATTAGCTTGCTTAATTTCTTGGTAATTAACTCTTAGCCTCTAATTCTAAAGAAATAATGGCTTATTGAGGACATATTGAGGTCCTAATTCTAACACTCTTGAAGCATCTAATCTATTGTGTAACTTGAAAATCCTGATCATTTGTAAGAATATCTTTAAAGCCTAAGGATTTCCAATTAAACCATGCCTAAGTTTTCATGATAGGAAGGATACCTCTTGTCAAGAAAGAAACCTAAAAGAGTAGCATTCCATAGGTTTGCACCAGCCTCGATAGTTTCTAAAAGAGGCGTAACTTTGGAATTAGCAAGAGGTATATAAAAGAGTTTTAGCCCAGGATTTGAGTCCTCTATAACTTGAGTCCAACATTTTATGGGGAGGTTAGCAATAGAAGGAGAGATGTTGAAATCAGAACTTAGATTTGGGTTGGAAGAGAGGGGGTTCAAACGATTAGAGTTAGCAAGGGTGTCAAGATTCAATGATTGAAGTGAAGGTTAAAAATTGGCGTGGAGAGAAACTGGAATTAGAGGAGAGTAGGAGCATTCACCCAGAAGCAAACTCAGGGATTTTGAGAGTAATGAAGGGAATTCAGTAGTGGATCACTACTCAAAGCAGACAGGAAGACTAGCAATAGACATAGAGCCTATCAGGAGTGGAAACTAGTAATAGACAGGTAGCCCAAAACAGAAAGTGAGCATTGGAGGGAAAAATGAAAATACTAAAAATCTATTAAAAAAACTTGAATACATAGGTGAGAAGAATAGAATGATTACAAGAAAGAGCAAAGCTCAAAGAAGAAAACCAGAGGTAGAGGAAAGGAGAAAGAAAAGGAAACAAGAGGCATCAACAGAGGAGTCTGGTGAAGAACAACCAATAAGGGGGAGGGAAAGGAAGCTTCTCTCTCTACATTCTCTCCCTAAAGGAAATGGGGAAATAATATTAAGGAAAGGGTGTAAGTAGGTTAGGATAAGAAGATTAAGTTTTTGTAGTGTTCTTGGACTTGAGTGTAGGCCTATTTTTCATTAATTATATTGAATTTTTCAAAAAAATAATATAATAAATACAAAACAAAAGTAGCTAACCTATTTGAAAAGAGACACATTATTAGAAAATTAAAAATACAAAATGTGCATATTAAACAAAAAAATTAACAACGAAAAAGAAGTTTACGTTGATTTCCAAAAGTTTTTTTTAATAGGAAACAAATCCCTTTCCTTACTATTTTCTCCTCTTCTACTATCTCACTCTCCCTCACTGTCAAAAGATCTCTAACATGCTCTTTTCCTTTTTTAGTCTTCTATAATAAAACCCAAATTTTAGTTTCCACCATCTTAGTAAACGAGTTGTTATCATATTAAATCCTTCTCTCATAAAACTCTTTCATACTAAATTCTAACTACTCCCAATTTTCTAAAGCTTCCTAAAAAAATTTCTTACTAAGATTGTCAAAAGATTGAAGATTCTTGTGCAAAGAACTTCTTTGTCTACCTACTCCTTATACAACCCCTCCTTTTTTAATGCTTCATAATTTTGAAAATAATAAAGTGAGTTATTCTATTCTCAATCTTTGTTAATTTTGATTAACATTTTTTATTAAATTACTAATTTTTTTTCTTTACTAAAATTTATCATATCTTTACTTGTGCTTTCAAAAATCTTACTAAACCAATATATAGTAAGATTAAATATGAATACCCTCACTTAAAAGAACAAAATAAATAGATTTTAATACTAATATAAAATAATGATACTAGTATCAATTATTATAAGAAACTATAACTAATAAGACAGTATATAAGGTGATTAAGAAAATGACTAAAATACTACATAAGAAATTAGAGATATTGTTTAAGACCTTTTGAAACTATCAATTGCTGATGCAAAGCTAAATGAATAAACGTAAAGATAAATTAGATTCATATAGGATTGATGCAAGTTAGAGTAAATCCCCTTACTAAAGAAGGATTAAATACTTCAATATTAATGGTATTAAGAGATGGTAGTTTTATAACTTTCAAGATTCTCTTTTAAACTTAGTACAATAATCTACTTTGTAATAACCCTATCTCCTTCAATCGTTATCCTAACTTAACAATATCACTTAGAGATTAAAACATTTTATAGGCTTTTTTATTACAATTAAAAACCCATAATTATAGGATGAATTTAAGTTTAATTCCCTTAACATTAATTTATAAAATTCTCTATAAAGCCATCAATATAGCCTTCTCTTCTATAGGCCTAATACATAGCCAAATAGGAGAAACCTTGTTTTAATAAATCAATTTAAGGAAACATGATACAGTAGTATCAAATTCTATAAAATGAAAAGATACTAACATTTTTGAATGAATGGATAATAAAAGGAGCTACTGACCTTATCCCTCATATGCCTTAAGCCCAAATACACAAATAAAAGAAATAAAATAGTTTAAAGAAGGCAAATCAAAACTTTCTTTTAGTAGAAAATTAACAAATTTCGTGTTTAATAATAATATTTCTACCTTAATTATTAATTTAGGAAGAATTTCTAGATACCCTTTGTCAAATATATCCCTAATAAAGACCTTCCAAAATACTCTACTTTTTAGATTCCAAGCTCTATCCTATAGGGACTAAACTATAACAAAAACATTCCACAATCTATTTATAAAAACATATTCTTTTTTTAATTGTTCTTTCAAACCTTTATAATAACAATAGGATAATAATTTGTGAAACTACCTTAAGAGAAAAAAACTAAATTAGATAACCAAATAACCCCCCAACACCCCCCCTATATAATCAAAACATAGCTATAGGTTCTCCTCTTAAAGTTAAAAATGAAAATAGAAGAATAAACTCAAATTTTATAAAAAATATTATGAGTCAAAATAATTATACTAAGAGTTATCTACATAATATTGGAGGAAAACTATCTAGGATAAAAATAACTCTTAAAAATCCAACTATAGTTAGTAAGGAGTCAATAAAAAAAACCCTAAGTTCAAGCCATATGAGGTTTCCAATAGTAATTATAGCCAATTTAGGAAAAAGGATAACATGGAATTTCTCCAAGCCATATCAAATTAACTAAATAAAATAAATTAAACTATTATCTGTGATTCTCCTAAATCTTCAGTATCAAAAACCTTAATACTTTAGCAATTAGAGAAACAATTCAAACTAGAAGTCAAACTAGTGCAAAAAATAGTGACTACCAAGAAATAAATTCACAAACTCTTAATATGATTGAACCAGGAAGTAAGATCAATTATAATAATTTCCAAGCTTTGTCACCTATAATAAAAAAACTTTATTAAAAAACCAGACCTTATTCTACTAAAACTATTGCTCCTAATGTAGATGTTAATAGTAAACCTAATGTTTTACAAGAAAGTAAATACGATGCTACCTCTATTTATGAATGGAATATAGATGTCATTTTTAAATATAACATATTAAACATATTAAAACAAATGATTATGCTTGGAAATGAATACAAAAAACAATTAAGAACTTTCTATAGGAACATTTTAGGCGATTAAAAGGATGGTGGGATTACAATTTAACTTTTAATCTTCTTACCAAAACAGGAACATCTGGTTATTGATCTTTCTTGTAGTAATACATCTATATAAGTAATCAAGGGATGAAGAATTTTGATATGAATAGTAAAAGTGGACGAAACAAGTCTTCGTAGTCTTTTTGGTATTTGGCTTTAAAAATAGAATATCCTTGGTATATTTACTTTGGAACTATTTGTGGAATCGACCTATACCATTTCTACCAATTGATGAACTAAATAAATAAATAAATATAGTCCCTATATTGAAGAAAAATAACCGTGAGTGATAATTTATGATGTTTTTCAATAAGAAGGTATTAAACTAGGCTTACTGGTAATCATAGTAATTGTAAATGGGATCGGAGGTTCATTGAAATTTTTTTTTTAGTTTTCCATGATTTTTGTCCCCATTCTATAGGATGAATGACTTTATTAATTTTACAAGTAGAATAGGTAGAAGTGATTCTATTAGGTTCTATAAAGTGGTGACTTATTTTAACAAAATTTGTTGCACTTCTAGGAACAAGTTACAACAAAACTAAAAGGAAGGAGATAATGCTTTGGGCTATTAAACTAAGACTAAAGATCAAAGGGGATGAGAAGACCTTTAGGATCTCTATTGGTGCCATTATTTATCACATTTGGAAGGAAGAAATATGAGACCATATGGCAATCCTCCAACACATATGTAGATCATATATAATAGAATATTTCTACATGTTTCTAAGCCTTGAAATGAGAAGCAAATGGGGGTTCTAAAGTGGACACTCTCCATTATAGTACATAATTTCAGTCCATGTCAATTTATGTAGTCCAATGTTTGATAACTGATTTTGTTACTGACAATTTGGCACTTTGTAATTTACATTGTACTCTTTCCCTTATATTAATTTCAATCTCTTACTCTCCAAGAAAAATGCTTATAGAATGTATAAGGAATAACATTGGGGTTTTGACAAATCGCATTATTTATAGTGCCAACCTTTAGGGAAAAATTGTTAATCACTTTTAAAAAGTTGGCATTATAAAGACCAGTTTTAATTATTAAATTTTTTTAGAAAGAATCTTTTCCAAAATAATAACTTAAAAAAAAGGTTTATGAGGGCGTTATTTGTAAATTTCTTGAATACTTTTCCAAATATTGTTCGCTTTGTAAAATTTCACATGAAAGTAGCTTTGGTTGATGTAAAATAGCTTTTATGGTTGCATTTTTAGCAACTATTTTTTATAAGATTTATTTTTTAGGGATTTCATCAAAGGAATCCTTAGAGCTATTGCTAGCTCCAGGGTTGTTGATAAAATATTAACTTTGGAGAATGAAGATGAGGAAGCCATACCTTGGGTTTTAAGAATAAATATGAGTTTTCTCTTCTTTTAAGACATCTCTTCAAGATTTTATTAGTTGGGCAGATAATGGTGTTTCATATTGGGCTTTGAATGGGTTTTGTTGTATAATTTGGGATAGTCTTCGTGATGTTTTGGAGTTATTATTTCTTAAGATCATGATCTAGATTATAAGAATTACCGTTTTAAGAAATCATGAATATAATTTGCTTCACCTTTAATGAATTTAAAATTAGAAGGATGAGACCACAAAACATATCTTCAACCAATGTGATATTAAAATTAAACAAAGCATAGAGATTACTTACTCAAGAAATAGTTGGTGTACAAAGGAGCTTAATAGCTAAAAAAGTTCATATTAAACGTAGTCAACATATGTCTGATGGCATATCCTAAAAAACGTTTCTTTTGATTAAGTACTGGAGGAGGAAGTGGTTGCATCAAGTCCCCATCTTGCATAATATTGTAATATAAGGCCTTGGTCTTAATACTTCAAAGCCATATTGCAACTTCAAAACACTAACATGGCTATTTAGACTTTAGAATGCATTTCTAGTTCTATTCATTGCTTGATTCATCCTTTTTTTTTTTTGTAAAAATAGATTAAATTTCTCATCTTGGTTTGATTTTATATCAAACTCCTATTTCTAGTTAGTGCAATACTCTTTTAATTTTTCAAAAATATCAAAAATCAAAATACTTAAAATAGCTTGTCTTTTATTAAAAATTTATTTTGATGCAATATTTTGAACATCTTAAAAAAAAAGATGCAATCCATTCAAAAACAAAAATTTTAGTTTATTAAATCACCTTGAAATTTGGTAATTACTTTGAGCAGGGTTCTAATGTCATAAGGAAATTGTACTACTTCTTAGTTGTTAATTATTATTAACTTATTTTAATATTCCTTCATGTCTTTTATTGGAGGCATCAGTTTCTTCAATTTTATAAGCATTAGGATTAGCTAGATGTAAAATTGGGATTTTCTTTACTAAGGCATAATTTGTTCAATTATACTAGTATGTTATTTAGTATAGTTTCTCTTTAATTTATTGTCTAAAAGTTTATATAATTTGGATAAAAATCCATTACATAGTTCAATCTTCCTAGAAATCCTCGTAATTGGCTGTGTCTAATATTTGGTCAAGAAATTTATTTGAAAATTTTAATTTTCTCTTTATTAATCAAATGTTATTCATGTCTAAGGGGAATTATTTCCTCTTATAACTATATTACTAAGCGCTTTAAGTGTCTTCTTATGTTATGAAAATAAAAAAAATTACAATATCTCTAATTTTTTATGTAGTAATTTATTCATTTTCTTAATAACTATCTTATTAGCTCTAATTTATTATTATTATTTAGTAGTAGTATTAATAATTATTTGTGTTGTTCTTCCAAGTGAGAGTATGAGTATTCAATGTTTAATCTTATTATGTTTTACTTTAGTAAGAATTTTAAAAGCATGAGTAAAGATATGAATGGTCAACTATGACTATCACCACCAGAATACTTAACTCGCCTTCAATTGTAGCGTCTTCTTCTTCCGTCATGGACAACACACCGTGGAGAACCATCGATAATATTCCCAAAAGTTGTCGTTGAAAAAATGTCCGTCCCATTCCCATTCTGTTATGCACTTGTTGTTAAGTTTTCCCAGGGCAGACCAGGTTTGGATATGATTCGAAAATTTTTTGTCGGAAGGGATTTGGTACATTGAGGGCAAACCAATGAGAGTTTTTAAATGGACTACTAATTTTCATGTTGATCGTGAATCCTCGATTATTCCGATTTGCCAATTTATGAATCAAGAAGCCTTGTTTAATATTGCAAAAACTTTTGGCCAGCCCCTTCGCTTCCATTTAGTGACAACAAACTTCAAAAGGCCAAACATTGCTCGAATGCAGGTTGAGATAAATTTGTTGAAATCAATCCTGAAGCGATTATGGATACAGACGGAAGAATGGGTAGTAATGAGGAAGTACCATCATACTGTCCACTTTGATGGCATGTTGGATATTCCGAGGAAATTTGCCATATAAAGCACCCCGACTTAAAAGTTCTTCCAAAACCAGTACAAAGGGAGACTTCAAAAAAGGTTTACAAGCCAAAGTCGACACAGCTCTAGCTTGATAAAAACCTTAATTCAAATGCAACTATTCGGATGATAAAGGATACTGAGACACTAGCATCAAATGATCAACACCAATGAAACTTGCCAAATAAAACCACTGATGCCGAAGACAAATGATCATCTTATTCCCACTCAGAAGCCTGGCAATTTGCAGGAACTAACACACTTGATTGAAACGCAATAGTCTGAACCAAAGCTATAAAGTGAGGTGATCCAGCTTCTCAATCAATTTAGTCGTGAATATGAAGATAAAATATCAAAGCACAATGCACGTAAAAATGAAGCCAAGGATTCCCAAAGGAGACGGCCTCGGAAAAATTATTTTGACATGCCCAAAAACATTTCTTTTTTTATGGGATAATAGGTCAGGTAAAGGTATGTTACATTCATATTATGAAGGTAATGACGAGCTTCCTTATTCCTCTACTTTGAAGGAATTTTTTATCCACGTAGCTATTAATCTCATTGTTATCCAACATTTGTTACCTTCTAAAATAGTGGCATATCTAACAATGTTCCAACCAGATTTTGTTGATGGACCAGATTAACTAATATGGATGCCAATGTCTTCTAGTTTTTTCACATTTAAATCCGTTCATGAGCAGATTAAATTGAGGTCTGAACCAAAACACAAATTACGATATATTTAAAATGTCAGAATACCACCGAAGCTCTCTATTTTTGTCTGGCAATTGCTCAATGGCTTGCTTTCCCTACAAGAAACACTCAACCGACTGGGATTCTCAATGGCTTATAAATGTTGTTTTTTTGAGAATTTAGAAGATATTAACCATGTCTTTTATTCCTACAATATAGCTTTTCAGGTGTGGTCTTATTTTGAAGAAAAAATGAATGTAAGAAAACTAAATGCAAATATTGGCTTGTTTGACACTAGATATTTGGTGGAAACGCGAAATGCTTGCAAATACCACAACGAAAATCCAACGACTTCTACCTGTTTTTATATGATGGAACGTGTGGTGTGCTTGTAATAAAGCTTTTTTGAAGGTCAAAAGTCTAAGGCACATTTGATAATACAACTTATTCATAAGCAATTATATAATGCTAGGATCATCAAACCTTTTATGATGCACTCAATAGATGATCAACTTCTTGTATCAACTGGTTTGCTTCGTAGCTTGTTACCTCCAAAACTGATCCAAAGTAAGGTACTGGTATGAAATACTCCTCCTTCCCTTTGGTTAAAATTAAATATTGATGGATCAAGTCTTAGAAATGTCGGTGCTTATGGTATTGGCTATATTGTTCGAGACTCTAATGGAAATTTCGAGTTCGCAGGAACAAAATATGTTCAACATGGGACCAATTTATTTGTTGAATTAATGTCTTTAAAGTTAGCGCTTCAACATTGTCATCTAGAAGGAGTTCAACAACTATGTATAGAATTAGGTTCTATGCTCCTGGTTCAAATGATGATAGGACAAATAACATGTCCTTGGCAATGTAAAGATTTTATGAAAACAATTTCTACATCTTTATAGGATTTTGTCTTTAATATCACGCATGTTTATACAAAATCAATTCCATTATCGATGCTCTTACAAGACTAGCAAGCACCATAGAAACGTCTTTGGAATTTAACAGTACAGATAACTTACCTCGATATATTAAGGGTCGTTTTGTTTTAGATAAACAAGAATTTCCTTACATCAGATGGTTTCACTAGTATTATAACGTTCATTACATTTAGTTTTAATTTGTATTATAATTTCCATACTTGTTATCCTTTAAACTCTTAAACTCAATGCCCGCATCACTATGTTTTTCACTTTTTGAGGTAAGGTCTATGTCCCACTCTACCTTGTACAAATCTTTTATTATTAATAAAATAGGGTAATCATCCCCTTTAGGATTCCGTCCCTAGCTTATATAAAAAAAAAAGAGAGTAAAGATATGAATAAAGAATTAAAATAATAAAGAACATAATAAAATAAGGAATTTAATAAAGCATAAATGTTAATTAAAATGGAATAACTCACTTTATCATATTCAAAATTTATGAAGCATTAAGACAAGGGGGCTTTATGAGCTGCAAATAGACAAAGAAGCACGTTGCACAAAAATCTTCAGGCTTATGACAATCTTGGGAGGAAAGTTTTTTGTGGTCGCTTTAGCAGACTAGGAGTAGTTAGGTTATAATATGAAAGGGTTTTATGAGAGAACGTTTTAATATGTAATAACCCGTTTTTTTCTTTTTAAGGGTTAGAACCCTAGACTGTTGTACATGAGAAATAGCATTGAGAATATAAGAAGTGTATTGCATTTACGTGCATAATATTCGCATACACATATGGATTACGAATTTTTTTGTACACGTTGCAAAGATCATATATGTACTCAATTGACATATTCCGGAGTATGAAAGGTTTAAAATAGTTATGATATGAATTGTGAATTATTATGTCTTGAATTTTGGTATGATGGTTTTCAATTATTAATTTGGAATTTCTTTGTTACAATTGAGAGATTTATAAATTTATGTGTATTTTTGGATTAGAAAAAATACCAAGTGGCAAAACAAATTGATACGTGATAGTAGAAATAATTGACACGTGGCACTAGATAATTGGGTGATAAATGGCATGGAAATTGAGTGAGAAATGGCATGGAGATTGGGAGACAAATGGACTAGTTATTAAAAGACAATTAGAACCATAGGAAGAAGACATGTGGCAAGTGAAAAGTGTCACAACACTTGCCACACATCTATCTCACGTTATACCACCTACTTGAAAGTCCATCTTACTTTGGCTACATGCTCTTTTCTTCTTCTTTCTTCTCTTCATTCACGACATTCACAACCCACACTCACAACATGAGTTTTGTTAACATCCTTCATTTAGCCACTCCAAATATTTCGTTATCTTCACTTTGATGATAAAAACCCAGCCTATTCTACCTTGAAAGTTTGATGATCGTGTAAGCTTAGAGGAGTTAGGTTTACGTGATGATTTGAGAAGCTTTGGAGTTGAACAAGTAAGTTAAATAATGTTCTTCATGGCTTGTTTAATAGAAGCCTTTACGATCATTGTTTAGGGATAGATTGATGGTGTTAATGGTGTATGGAGTGTGCTGGAATGTTGATGAATAAATGTATATGTTTGTGTTTTGTTTTTGTGTAAATGATAAACAATAGCTTATTTATTGTTTTATGGATGATTTTGAGTTGAAATTGAGGTGAAAATGATGAGGAATTGAGGTATAAATGATGAACTATGAAGAAGATATGTTGGATGTAGTATGTAAGGGTTAAAATTTGGAAAAAAATTGAAGAACATGGGTGATGAAATTTTTGGATGACATAACTCACGATCATAGGAATGCCTCCACGATCATGGGAAAGGCATTATACTTGAACTTTTCTCCTTTAAGTGATTGTTGAATCAACTAATGATAAGTTACATTTCTTTTGTGCATTTAGACTTTATTGAGCCTTGAAATGAACCTAGTTTAATGCTTGATTAATAAGTTAAAGTGTTTGATAAGTTTAGGTTATTAATTAAGGTTATAACTAAGGAATGGATTGTAGATATCAATGTGTTTAAAATCTGAAAATTTATGAATGATACAGGAATGAAGGTATTCTTAGGAATGTAATTGTGATCCAAAGGAAAGAGTAAGGTATATTAGGTATGAATGAATGAAATTTTGGATATTGTGTGATTATATAATGCTACAAAAGGATTAGTGAATGTATGATTGATGATATTAGAATGATCAATTTTCTTTGAGGTGTAAACCTAAAGGCAAGCTAGACATATACAAATTATAAGGTTTGAATGATCATAACTTGTGATTAAGGATACATACCCGAGAAAGTCAAATTGAGCATGCATTATACATGACATATATACGTTTGTGTGTGTGTGTGTGTGTATGTGCATGATTGGATATCAATATGATTGAGCAACCTAGTAATATGTATAAATGTGTGTATTGCATGATTTAGACACTCAAGTCGAACGCCAGCATCCAGACATTGTCTGTTCGTCAAGGCAATAGCTATCTAGAGCGTACTGTGAATCAACCTAGATGTTTTCTCACTAGGATTGATTTATTTCTATTTAAATTTCAGCTATTGAACTATTATTGATGTGATTAAGATAATTCCAAACATTTATGGTCTGGGGAGTTTGATAATTGAGATTGTGTTAGAAGTGTTTCATAATTGAATGTAAATCTGAAAGAAATATGTGTACTCGTCAAAATGTTGAATGCCGGACTTATATCGGATAAATATGTGAAAATGACTATGTGTCATGAATGAAAGATTGATTGCATATAATGAGAAATAATGCATTCATCACATTGGTATGCATGATCAGATAAAGGAGTTGTGACCGGAGTGACCAGTGAAAAAGAGCTTAAAACTCATAAATGCACATAAAGATCCACAGGCTCAATATTTAATGAGCTTGGTATCCACAATAGGTACAGGACAATTATTAATAAGTCCGATATCCACAACCGATACGTGACAGTAAAAAGACGTTTGGTCAGAAAATAACAATGGAAGTGGAGTCATATGTGCTTTTGCATATATAATTTGATATGTATTAAATGAATGATTAAAAAGAATTGTTTGGACTATTCTGAAATAGAAATACGAAGTAGTGTACACAGATTGTATTTATTGAAGCAAGATGAAATGTGACGTGATATGTAATATTTGATTATATGATCTGTTTGTGAAGTGTCTTTGTGCTTTGATATGAGTGAGCACATCAAGGATGGTTCACTCACTGAGTTCGCAAAACCTATCAAAATTGCAAATGTTGATTTTTAGGTACGAGGACGACTTAACTCCTAAGGCAAATTAGTAAAAGGCTAGTTCTGTCAATTTTGAGAATCAAGAATGGCTCAAAGGTCTAGTCAGCTGAAACTGAAGAGTTTAGATAGAACATGTTTGTATAGTTCCTCATTTTATATTGAACATGTTGTAAAGAATAGTAAACTTTCGTATGTTTTTTATATTGTATATATGGATTATGTAGTGTAATGATACAATGTAGTTATTGATTTTTATGAATGAAATGGAAAAGTTGATCTTTTGATTAATTATGTTATGTATGGTGTCATATAAGTGAATGTGATTACTCAAACATGCTGCTTTTATAGGGTTTGTTCTTCAATATCCTCTGGATGTTCCAGGATGTGCTCTATGGAGGTGGGGTGTTACATAATATGATAAGAATTAGTTTTTTAGCATGTTGAAAACTAAAAGTGGGATTTTAGTGTAGAAGAGTGGAAAAGGAAGGAAGTGTGTTATAGCTCTTTTAAGTGAGGAAGAGTGAGAAATAGAGAGGAGAAGAGGAGAAGTTATTAAGGAAAGGGATGATTTTCCCCCTTCATCTCCCTCCGATTTTTTATAGGGACACTCATGTCTATTTTTGTAATTACAATACAAATAATCTTTTAATTTTTAGCATTTTATTGGGCATCTTTGCATATTTTAATATCTTTGAAGGGCTTATTTATAGGCTTTAACAAGTTTTACAGGGCAACTTTGCAAGCTTTAGCAAGGTAAACATGCTTTGCAAGTTTTAGCATCTTTGCAAGCTTTACAAATCATCTCATAAGTATTAGCATCTTCGCAAGCTTTATCCTTTTAAAATTTTGTAATTCTCATTTTTCCTAAGTCTCCAAAATGGGGTCATAATAAATATATTTCCTTCATGTCTAAGCCCAAATATCTTTGTTCCTCATTATTCTTTAAGGTAAAAGTATATCAGAATTTTAATAACTACTTTATTATCTTAAAATATTCTTCCTTGATTTTGGCTCCCATTAGGAGGGAATTTGTAACACCCCAACTCCCGCCGGACCCGAACCCGATATCGATAGTGATACCCGGATCCGTGCCCCGCGAAGGTGG
>JAOTAY010054367.1:0-19396 GCA_025629805.1 Erythroxylum baracoense | reverse complement strand
AAAATAGTTCAAAAGCAATCCCTAAAACTAAATCAACCACTCATGGTCTCCATAACATCATCAACATTCAAATAAACCATTTTACAAAGAATAAAAGAAGTAAAATTGAAAGAAAATTGAATAAGGAAACTCCTTCTCTTCTTTGCCAAAATATGAAAATTTTGATGATGATGTGCTATTTTCTCCAATCATGATAATGATCCTTGACTTCAATCCTTCCTCAAGGCTCCAATCATGTATTCTTCACTTAAGGATGGTGTTTCTACAGAAGGGTTTCATCTCCTAAGTTTAATGAAGCCTCGTGTATTGTCTCATATTGTAATTCCCACGATCGTGGTAATTGACAACAGAAAACTTCCTCTTTTCTTTTCCTCTTTGATCTCTTGCTCAATCTCTGAGTTGCTCAGTCTTCCTACCTATATGAAAATAGTCAATTCTTACCCTAAATTAACATCAAACAAAAAAGAACAATGATGGAAATCAAACTAAGTGAAAACACACAAAGTGAATCCTAAACTACAACAATAATCAACAATTATTCACAAAAACACATGTCAATTACCTAGAAAAATATATACTAGTGCACAACTATCACCACTCTATTGCGACTTGAGCCTTTTGGGAAAAAACTTCAATCTTGAGTTAAATAATAACACTGCATCTCCTACCTTAAACTCTTTTTTCTTGATATGAGAATTATGTCATTTCTTAACTTTTTCCTTATACAAATTGTTATTCTCATAAGCATTCAATTGAAGTTCTCTAGCTTGTTCAACTATAGAAGTCTCTTCTCAACTTCTTGCTTCCAATCAAAATTCAAGGCTTTTGTCACCCAATATGTCATATGCTTTAACTCCATAGCAAGGTAACATCCTTTCCATAAACAAACCAAAATGCATCCATATCAATTAGAGTCTTGAAGGCGGTTCGATAAGCCCATAGAGCATTATCCAGCTTTAATGCCTAATCTTTCCTTAAATTGTTTATCGTCTTCTCCAATATTCTTTTTAGCTCATGATTGACAACCTCTACTAGCCCACTTGTTTGAGGATGATACGAAGTGGCAATATGATGGTAGACTCTATATCTCTTAAGAAGAGCATCGAAAGATTTATTGCAAAAATATGCTCCTCCATCACTAATTATGGCTTGTGGCACTCCAAATCTATTGAATCACCTCTTGATGAATTTCTACACCACCTTTCCATGATTGGTAGGAGTTGTCATTGCTTCAACCCATCGTGACATGTAATCCACTTCGACTAAGATATAAATGTTCCCCATGGAGGATGGGAATGGTCTCATGAATTCTAGTCCCTACATATCGAACACTTAAACTTCCAAAATGTTAGACAAGGGTATTTCATCTCTCTTATAGATGTTTCCCAATCATTAGCATCTATCACATTGTGTGACAAAGTCACAATTATCCTTGAATAAGTTTGGCCAATAAAAACCACATTTCACTATTCGTGTTGTCGTCTATTAGCTTTATAATGCCTTACACATCAACATACTATGGTACTATAAGGCAGTTTACCAACATCAAAGTTTCATCAGGGAATCATTTATTTATGCCATCACTCTACTATAGTTCCTATCCTTTAAGACGTGATAAGTGGTCAACTATTATGCTTTTTTCTACCTTTTTGTCTCTAATCTCAATATCGAACTCGTGTAGGATAAGCATTTTACATCTTTCTTAGTGAAAAGATACCTCAAGGCTACATGATTAGTAAAACTGATCACCTTAGATCTTAAGATGTAAGATCGAAACTTGTCACATTCGAACACCATTGCTAGCAACTCCTTCTTAGTCATAGTGTACTTTAGTTGTACCGTGTTAATTTCTTGCTTGCCTAATAAACTATATGCCATCTTTTGTCCTTCTATTGTTCCAATACACAACCCACAATTAGGTCACTAGCATCATATATGACTTCAAACGACAATGACTAATCGGGTGGTGTCAATATTGTATTATCATCTAATACAAAAGGCACACCTTTAACTAAGAGGTTAGTAAGAGTTTTAGCAATCAAAGAGAAGTCTTTAATGATGGGGCGATAAAATCCTACATGTCCTAAGAATTAGTGAACGCCTTTAACATTAATTAGTGGTGGAAGCTTCTCAGTGACCTCCGTCTTGGCTCTATCCACTTTTATACCTTAGCACAATATCTTATATCCCAACATTTCTCCCTCATACACCATGAAGTGGTATTTCTCCCAGTTTAGAACTAAGTGTGACTCTTCACATCTTTGAAGAAGATTATCCAAATTTGTCAAGCAATGATCAAAGAGTCTCCAAAGACTAAAAAATTGTCCACAAAAATTTTCGTTATTTCCTCAATCACATCTACAAAAATAGACATCATACACCTTTAAAAAGTTGTTAGAGCGTTACATAACTTGAAAGGCATCTATCTATAGGCAAAGGTTCTATAAAGATATGTAAAAGTGATCTTTTCTTCATCTTTCAAATAGATAAAAATCTGATTATACCCTGAATATCGGTCAAGGAAATAGTAGAATATATGGTCAGCCACCCATTCGATCATTTGATCCATAAATAGGAGAGGAAAATGATCCTTTTTAGTCACCTCATTTAACTTCATATAGTTAATACACACTCTCCAACTTGTAACTGTTTAAGTAGAGATCATCTTACCACTTTTACCCTCCATTACCATCATAACTCCTTTCTTAGCAAACTAATCCATTCACTATATGAAATTGGGTAAATGATACCCTCATCTAACAACTTAAGTACCTCTTTCTTGACCACTTCTTTCATGTGAGGGCTTAGCCTTCGTTGTCTTTCCCTCACGTTTCCTTCCTCAAGGTTAATCCTATGCATCACCACATTAGGTCGTATTCCTCTTATATCAGATATTTGTCATCCTATGGTCTTCATCCACTTCTTAATTATCTTTACTCTCTTATTTCCCATCTAGCTAATTTGAAATAATGATGGGTAAATTTTGACCCTTACCTAGAAAGGTATATGATTGACCTATTTTGTGATGATTAATATTGTAATATCGTAAGTGCATGGTGTAGATGTAGTTAGTATCGGTAAGTACGGGTCGATCCCATAAAGAATATAAATACTACTAATTACCGTTTTCACTATTATCTAGCCTAAGGAATGATTTTGGATTTTTAATGAGAAGACACTAAAAGTAAGGCAAGTAAAATAAAAATAGGAAATGGAATTGAACAGAGAATTTAGGTTTCACTAGGAAATTATTGATATTGAGTAATTAGTTTTTAGGTTTCAAATCCTCCTAGCACTTAACCGATGATCATTTATAATGAAATTGTATTATTGGTTAGATGGACTATGGAGATTCCTAAGGTATGCTAGTAGCTAGCCTTGATTATACTAACAACTAATCCTAAGATCTCGAGCTGAAATACTCAAGTTAAAAATTATAGGCTTGTGTTACCGTTTTATGCATCCCTCTATTAGGTTTGACCTTAATCCGAAAGATTTATATAGTCCTATCTCTAAAATTGCAATCAACTCTTTTTGATTATCGTCGATCTATCTAAACCTAGGATTTCTCAATCGTTACATTAAAATCATATTATGGTCCAATATTTTGGATCACTAGAACATAAATAAAAACAAATAATTGGATTGCAATAATTAATCA
Organism: Erythroxylum baracoense; assembly: GCA_025629805.1. NCBI lineage: Eukaryota > Viridiplantae > Streptophyta > Magnoliopsida > Malpighiales > Erythroxylaceae > Erythroxylum > Erythroxylum baracoense. Next base: position 15,735 of record JAOTAY010054367.1, on the reverse strand, counting down.
ATCAATCAATTGCATTGATAAAATAATCGACATATGTTAAAGTATCCAAATAGGGTTCATCTAACCTAGATACTAATGAAATAATTAGTTACACATTTTCGAATATGAAATCAGATACACATATACAGAAACTTGAATCAAAAACAACAAAATTATAATTCTAAATCTCCCTTATTGTTCTCTATCGAGTATTCTGATGATGTAGAGGTCTGATCTTGTATTCTAGTGGATCTGTCAATAAAATATTCTCATCTCCCACTCTTCTAGCTTAAAATTAACTTTGGAATCATCTTTGGAACTCTAAGAATGGTGCCAGCCACCTCCCCCTTCAATTAACTCTGAAATGTTGAATTTATAAGAAAATCTAGAAATTTGGGTTATGCATGCTCGTGGGCACACCCGTGCACATGAGCGTGCATAATCGAGGTATGCTAGATATCGTGAAAGTGTGCACATGAGCGTGTATAATTAAGGTACACCAAATATTGTGAAAGTGCATGGGCTTGCAAAAGTGCATGATTGTGCATTTCTTCCATATCGTTGTTTTTCCTATTTTAGCCACATTTTTGCCTGATTCTTCTTCTTTAAGTCCAGGAAGGCAGTTATCACCAGTAAATACACTTGAAGTGAATTAAATACCAAATATATAACAAAAGTGTCGAATATTAAGCAAAATACATCAAATATGGGTGTTAAAATATAGTCAAATATCCATCTATCAGTACACATAAGGTGTGTAGGTAAAGGCTTCAAGTTAAAAGCTTGTGGCTTTATAAAGGATGGTGGCATGGGTGCTTCCGTTCTCAATAAGATCTCTTGATATGATTGAACACCCAACTCATCCTTTTCTCCTTCTCCTTCACTTTCTACTTCCTTAAAACTCACTTTTTCGTTGCAACTCTCCTCTTGCTCTTTTATGCAATCATCCACTATGTTTATCTTCATACAAGAGTTACTTTCCTTCTGATTCTTCAAGACTTTGTTCATGTTAAACTCTACTTAATCATCATCAATCTAAAGGATGATTTTTCCTTTGTGAACATCAATCAAAGCTCTCACCGTATTCATGAATAACCTACCAAGGATGAGTGTCTAATTCCTATTCTCTTTAAAGTCTAATACTACATAGTCCACCAGAATAATGAAAATTTCCATGTTGATGATGACTTCCTCCACTATACCAAATGGATTCTTAATCGATTGATCTATTATCTAAATAAGCATAGAAGTTGGCTTCACTTTTCCTAGTCTCAATTTCATAAAAATTGACAAAGGCATAAGGTTAATACTTATACCTAAGTCATATAAGCATTTAGCGAACTCTATATAACCAACAACACAAGGTATCATAAAACTCCTTGGCTCCTTCAATTTTGAAGGCATATAGCTGATGATGATGGAATTATAGTTTCTGTTACAAAAACCATTTGGTTATCCTCACAAATCTACTAGTTTGATAGTATATATTTTAGGAACTTTGCATATTTAGGCATATGTTCCAAACCCTCCATAGAAGACAAGTCTATTTGCAACGTCTTAAGTTTTTCCATAAACTTTGCAAATTGTGCGTCCAATTTATTCTTCTGAAGTCTTTGTAAGAATAGAATCTTCAGTGGATATGGAGGAGGAGAAACATAGGGAGGATCCTCATTCTTCTCATCATCCTTTCCCTTCTTCTCTTGCTCTTCTATATGGTAGAGTTTAGCTTATTTTTTCACTGGTTTTTCCAACTCTTTCCCACTTTAGAGTGTGATGGACTTAAGTTGGTCCTCTATATTTGTGTCCATGTTGCTTGGGAGGCATTCCAAACTTCATGTAGATAATGCATTAGCTAACTTCCCCTTTTGAACCTTCCAATTGTGAATGGAAAAGGTCTAATTTTTCTCTATTTAATCGAAGTTCACTTTTATCCTCCTCTATGTCTCATCTTAGCTCATGAACTTAGAATTCAACAGGTCTATTAACTTATCCATCTTCGATTCCAATGAACCGAGCTTGTCTTGCCACAATCCTAGTAGGCTTTAAGTTCTCATTTGAGTCCCTAAATTGCTAGACCAAAAGAAATTTGGATGGTTCTTCCACACAAGATTATATGTGTTTAAGTAAAGATGATTGCCTCCTCGACCATATTTTGCTCCTATGAAGTTGAGCCACTCCACGTTGCTATTTTACATTATGAATCAATTAACTATGATATGACTCTCTTATCTTCACAGCTCACACCAGTGCTGAATTACCTTAAATGGAGAGGAAGAGGTGACTTTCAAGCTACTTAATTGCTTGGATAGGTTAACAACCCCAGCCTACAACATTCTCACTGAATCTGCAACAATTATTTCCTTTTAATCCTAAAAGGTTTCTTGTTTTCTACTTCTTTTTGATGTCCCAAGACAATTGTTGTTCACCATCTCCTCTAACAACTCATGCGCATCCTTGAATATTTTTCACATTAATGATACTCTAGTAGCTTCATCAATGGTGCCTCATCTAGGTGGATTCACTCCATTGTAAAACATTTGTAAAAGGAACTCCCTTAGAAAGTTGTGATGCAGATAGCTCCTTTGTAACTCCTTATATCACTCCCACACTTTATATAGAGATTCCCCTTTGTTTTGCTAGAAATTATTAATTTTCTTTATAAGCCTCGTTGTCTTTGTCAAAGGAAAGTATTTAGCCTAAAAGGCTTACACCATTTACTCCCATATTGTGATGTTAGCTAGGTTGAGTGAGCTTAACCACTCCTTAGCTCTATCCTTGAGTGTAAAAAGGAGGAGCTTGTTCTTGACTACATCCTTTGACACCCATTATATCATAATGTATCAAAAATTTCTAAGAAATTGGCTAGATGAGCACTTAGATCCTCATTGGCCAAACCATGAAACTTCATGTTGGTTTGTAATATGTTCTGCAGTGCCTATTTAATCTTGAAGGTATTCGCTTGCACTAGTGGTCGTGTAAGTCATTGTTGATTGGAATTGAACCTTAAACATTAATGTTCTCTTTAATTTACTTCCTTTGACATCATTCTTTCTATTGCTTCTTGGAGTTTAGCTATTTAAATCTCTCTTTCTTACTTTGTTTCTAGACATGTCTTCTACTTCACTTGAACTCCGAGTGATCTTTATGTTAATGAACCTATAATCACATAAGAAAAGGTTTCAAATACTTAAATCAAAGGAATTGAAATCATACAAGATGCTAATTAACCCCTGACAATGGCGCCAAGAATTTATTGATAAGTTTTATATAGAAAACTTTCAATACTGCAAGTATACAACTTTACTAACAGTACAAAAGGTATCGTTTGCACAAGGATTAATTAGACATCTAACAACTTGAATGGCCTTTGTCCAAGGTAACAAAAAATTGATTGAATTAAAATAAATTAACTGAAAATAAAAATAAACTAATAAAACTAAATAATCGAATAAGTGAATAATTGAGACTAATAATAAGAACAAAGTTAATCAATGATGGAAACTTAAGACTTATTCTATCCTTGTTTTATTTCCCCTTTATCTTATTAATTCAATTTATGCTTGATCTTAGATATCCTAAGGTTTTGATTACCCTTTATTTAGATCTAATCAAGTAATCCAAATTAAAATTGATAATAATAGACCTATCGATTCAAAAATTACTCTTAACTATTCAAATGGATTTCAAGCAATCCTAAGGATAATTAATTCACAATTAATTTCTCTCTTCAATTGTTTAATAATCTAATATTTTTAAGTATATTAAGCTACCAATTCTAGTTGCATATGTTAATACTTATAACTTGATCTAATCTCTCGAGTTATTATCAAGTATAAGCATAACAAATATCACAAAGCATTCATTGATGTATTGAGTTCAACAAGAATAAAGTTCAACAAAACAAATCAAGAACAATCCCTAATACGGATTTAGAAAACAATAATCATGTTTAACATCCTAGTAATCCAAATCAACATCCAAGAGATTGAATTATATAAAGAGAAAATAAAGAAAAATAGTTTTTGTTTTGATTTGAAAATCTGGAAATTCTAGAGTTTCTCTTGATATCTCCTCTTTCACCTCTTTGAATCTGATGTGAAGCCTCCTTTGTGGTGCTTTTCTTTTCCTTAAATACTCCTCAAGGCTTTTAGGGTTTTTCTAGGGTTCCCTAATTAATTTGGTCCAAAAATAGTCCCAAAATGTTAAAAGTACAAAAAAAAGCTCGTGTACTGGAAAACACCTTACCACTATTATGAAAGGTGCCATAATTATGACATCCACGATCATGACAGAGAGTCCTACGTAGCTGCCTTATGATCATTGCTTCTTCCATGCTTCAAATTCTTCCTCTTTTCTTTAATTTTCATGTTTCCATTCTCTAACAAACAAATTAAACATCCTTTGAAACATAAAATTAAGATCAAATTCAAACAATTAAAACACATTATTATAATAATAATAACACAATTCTAAGTCTTAAACACATGATTTTCATATAAGAAAACATTTTAAAACACATTCAAACATCTAGAAAACATATTATAATCTACACATATCAGTCATTTGAGAGATGTTAGTAATGCAGGCCATTTGGGAGATAAGGAATCAATTGATGATAATAGTGATGGGAGACACTAGTGATGCTGGTAATTTAAGAGAATTTAAATCAGATGCAGATATTAGATTAGATTTTGATGATATTGAAGAGGGGGAAGAAGGAAATGTGGAGCAATATAATTTAAATAATTATAAACTAGACTTTAATATATGTGTCGATGCAAGTTATAATACTATATACATTAACTCCCTAGATTGTGGGAGTTTCTTAACTAGTGATGAATATCCCAGTGTTGAAGAATTGGATGCAACTTTAAGGTGATCTAGTCAAACTAATAGACATGTTCCTGATGTTTTTGCCGCAAAATTATTGTTGAGGATGGTGTTTAGTAGTGCAAAACACTTTAAGAGGCAATCACTGATTATGTAGCTACAATATGATTTTATTTAAGATCCAAAATGAATGAATGTAAAAGGAAAAGGTATTTTTTCATCAAAAGATTTCCATTGCAACTATATACTTCATTTGATATAAAAGATAGGTACTTCAATCTTACAACATATTAGTAAGTCATATTAGCAATCTAACTATCATGATAAAGTTGGTTACATTCAATTACATTATAAGAAACTTCAAGAAAAAAAAATCTTGACTAGTTAAGCATTACAATTAAAAGAAAATAATAAAAGAATGCATTTATAAATTGAATTTGTCAGTTAATTAAAGCATGTGAATTTATGCAAAGAAGAAGGTTTTAAGTAGCACAATAAATATGGAAAGCTTTAAGTTTATATTAGTGAATTGAAGAAAATAAATTTAGGTTCTAAAATTAAGCTTCAACTTAGGACTAGGTAAGACGATGAATTGGTGTTTAAAGGACGTGTTTAAATTTTTATACTATAAAAATAGGGTGAATATATTAAGACTTATAATTGATATGGATGATTGTTTCTTGAGTACTGAGTACCATAAATGACTTCTAACTAAAAATTTTATTATGTATGTATATTATATGGAAATATGTTATCTAACATCATTAATTGGAAATATGCTATCTTAGTATATGTTTGTATTAGTTGGCAATCAACATATAAAAGTTTTATTAATTGTCTATGTTGCATGTAAATATATTAGTTGAAAATCAATAGCAAGAATTATATTTGATGGAATGTCTTTATATCAAATAAAAATCTGTCATGACCCTAATCTTAGACCATGACTGGGATCAAAGGAAAAGAAAATTCAAGGTTTACTAATCCTTATTAAAAGAGATCTAAAAAGAAGATCCTGAAAAAGAGTTTAAGGGAGTCAAACCTTACTGAGTGAATTAATACTATGGTTATGTTATACATTCCTAAGGATTTCAAGCGTGTGTGTGTGTGTGTGTGTGTGCGTGCGCGTGTAATGAATAATATCCATAAATGCAATTTCATAAAATATTGATTTGGTTCATAAACATGAATGCATTTTTCATCCCTATAACATACCTCTTACCCACATATTATTGCCATAGGGACTCTCTTGTTCCACACAGGTCACTTGGTCCAATGTAGTGGACTGTCGTCCGAGATTCACACTCAATCGAACTGCCACAGCTTTATTACGACATGATTTTCGTCTGAGAGCAAGCTCGACCGAACCGCCACAATCATGCTACCTCTCATGTACCATATATTGATTGTCGTCCAATAGCAAACTTGACCGAACCACCCAAACTGCGTCATATCTCAATCGATAGACCCAATACTAACCCAAATCTATACCCCACTAATGACTCACTATGCGCACAAAATAGTGACACCCACTAGGTAACTCATACTATAACAATCCTTCACGTTATCACATATCAAAACGAGCGCAACATTGCACAATAAAATACATATACATGGGTCAATCGAAATGTATGAATGTCATGCATGCATATGATAATGATGTTGATTTCCATGAAGAATATAAAATTCTAATGTATATTCATAACCATGAATATTCCTCACAGGTAGAATGCACTCCTTCGTTTCGAACCTAGTGTTTCTAAATGGAGGGTTTAGCTTCTGATTGATCTATAGGAAGAAAAGTAGAAATGATCATTAGAATTTAAAACCTAAACCATTTTTATACAATCCGAGAGTATGGCCATGATTTAATATTAAGGAGCTCTATTTTTTTATTTAAAAATGACGATGTAATATTTTATAAGGACCCTACTAAAAATTTGACAGAGCTTCCCCTATAAAACAGACATCTCCCTTCCAAAAGAAGGGTCATTCTTGTAATGAAAAGACACTTCTATAATCATAAGTAACCACAACTCAATTTAGGCCTCCAAACTACAAGTCCATGCCCAATTGTGTCTATCATTACATTGCAAAAATTTATAATAAATCCAATCATAATTCAAGTGTACCAATTTCTAATCCATGCACTTTCATTTAAACTCATCACATCCAGATAATCTCAATACTAATCAATAACAACTCAATTTAATCAAATTCATGCATTTTTATAAAAACATAACTCTTTCCAAATTTTTATTTCACAAACTATGAATAATTTCAATATTTTGTTTTTATGAAAATTGATCTACATAATATTTGGAAAGTTTTAAAATTATTCTGACCATTTCTGGGATCGTCGAAAAATCATCACTATCACCGGAGCGTAGGGTACACACGCCAACGTCAGAGGGGTGGTGTCCTTCACCACCTACCCAGAAATGACGAGTTCACATCCAAGAATCCAATGGCACTGGTCTCGTGTTGAAACTCCTCCCAGTTTGCAAGAATTGAAGGACTAAAGCTCATAGGTGACCCATTTCTGTTCACCAGTAAAATGAGCCAATTGGTGTCTAGTTTCCCTCCTTTCCTATATTTTTAAAGATGTTAGACATGCTAGTGTTATTTTGCCCAAAAATGACTAAAAAAAGAGATCGGTTACTTACTTAAAAGAACTAAAACTTCCAGTCTTGATTCCTCCAAATTTAGATCATTTTTAAAGAAAAAAAGTTAAGGAGTTTCATAGAACATTCCGAGAGGTTGACGGGAGGTGAAGGTGTGAGTGTCGAAAGTTTAGAGGGAATGGTAACCTATAAGGAGAAGGGTTTAAGAGATAAATGAACTTGAGCAACCTTAAACTCAACTTATACTTTTATAAGCTTTTCTCGTTACTGGCCCATTACAAGTAATTTAACAAAATTTTGGATCATTACAAAATCAATATGTGTATTTAAGATGCTTGTTTATGGAAAATGTTGCTAAAAGTAAAACAGTTTAATCAAATAGATGAAATTAACATAGCTTGCATTTGATCAAAATGAACATATTATGCTTAGTAACATTATTCTTAAACATTTTGCCATAGATTAAAGTAGGAAAAATATATTAAAATTATAGATATTGCCATGGAAATAAGAATAAAATATGTCATTAACATCTTTTTTAACTTCTAGTTCTCATTTATATCAAGCTTAACTTCATACCTCATAAGCTTTATTTTCTCTTTTAACTTAATTTTCTTTATATGTTCCCCAATTTTCCTCACGTGTTCGTCTATTTCAATCTTTTAACAACCTCCTCAGACACTTCTTTATGTTCAATTATTCCTTTTTCACTTATAGCTAATTGATGCTTCAATTTATTATTTCCTCTCTTGAATTTATAAATAACATCAGCATCCCTATCTGTGAATGAGTTATTATGTCAACAAAAGAACTTACAACCCAAAACCTTGTAATAGATATCAAAATAAATATTCATTGACATATCCATTCAATTTGTGTTCCCAAATTTTTAAACCATAAAAATTAATTAAATAAAACTCACTGGATATTTTAGATACCTAAAAAACTTATGTCTAGTATTTTTTATTTCTCCATAGATTCCTTAACTAAACATTAAAGTCACATAAATATTGGACACCAATTGAAAAATTGTTGATTGTTAAATACCTAGAATATAATGGCTGCAATCTCGATTGTTGCATATTGATCTATAATATGTTGTTTCAAACTTTAAACTATGTGGCGACAAATTTAAGGGTCACAAAAATTTTATAGGTGACCAAACTAGTTTAGTTTTAGGTGAGTTTCATAGGTAAAAGGAGTTAATTGAAATGTATGGTTTTGTAATAACAAGATTGTAAAATTGTTGGTGTTAGGTACTTCGTTGTGTCAGATGTAAAATTAAAATGCATAAATTGTTATCAGGAGTTAAGTTGTTAAATTTTGGAAGAAGTTAATTTAAGGTTCACATAAAAAATAGAGAATTATTTGGTTGAGTGAAGAAATGTCCAGATGAATTTGTTAAAAACGAAATTTATCAATTTAGCATTTAGACAACAGAAGTTGTCTAATCACCATTTTTACATATGACATTAATATTCTTGTAACAAAAATTAAATGGAATTAGGTTTAAAATGTAAATATTGACATTTTTTAGACATTATATTACAAATTGTGACACTTCAAAAATTTTTAACCACAATTTATCCAATTTGTTCCATAATTACATTATTAATTACCAAAATTCTTATTAGTCCTACAAATGATATTCTTTAGTCACAAATATTATTTATACAAACATAGCCATCCAAACTATCACACACAAAAATACAATAAAACAATTGTACTTAATTTGATTGATTGGCCCTATCTAGACCCTACACCATCAATCACGTACACTAAAGTTATCGACAATCTTTCTATCTCCTAAAAATATAACGTAAAGGCTATGGTGCCTATTCAGTAAGGTTTGACTGTACCCTTAAAATCAAGTAACTCTATATATATTGAACATACATGTAATAGTAAAATACATATCAATACTCAACCTGTCCAAACACTCAATAAACATTAAAAAAATTATGAATTGTAATGATTAATTCTAATTTCATTTTATTATTGTCATTTATGTTTTACCTCTTTATTAACTAAATTGACCAGGTCCTGCTTAACCTAGTAGGCTTATATTCAATGGTCTACTAATTCATCTCTACTCATCATAGTCACTCACTAAGTGGAAATGTAATTAGATGGGTAAATATCGACATAGGACATGCAATCCCTCAATATAATCTGATACTCCGGTACCACTCCAGTACCACTCCAGTACTTAGTCATTGGTATAGGATATCACCAAGACTTAGGATACCCTGTTAACACTTCGGTATCTAGCCATTAGCACAAGACATTGTCAGAAACCATGATGCCTCGATATCTACTCCATAAATAGGTACCTAGCATAAATCACTACTATCTCAACAACCTATCGATTTGTGACCATTTAATATAGCCTATCCTAAGCAAGCCATAGATTCATAACTTCCACAGTCTATTATCAAACCATTACAAACCAATCTCTACTAATTTCATGAACGTGATTTATCTTACCTAAATATTCTTAGTTATACACATGCACTTATCATATTTTTCCCCGAATTATTAGGTGATATACATCATAATATGTAACAAAATATAAAATATTGAAAATTTTGTATTTTTAATTATTTATTTAATAAATAAACAATATTCATATATTTCAGAAATCCACATATAAAATTATTAATCATTAATTTAATTAATTACCAATTCAAATTATGACTCACCATATAATAATTTATTCACATCAAAATTCAAAATTTTATAAACCGTTCACTATTATAAGTGTATAGTTTAAAGTTATCTTTGATTTTTAAACTCAACTAATTGATTGGTCCAATCAACTCCCTAATTCATCCTCTGGACCTAGACAGTTACGAAATTCTATTTGACTTTATTTAAGAAAAAAATTCTGACCAATTACACATAATAATCCAAAATTGCTCTCTTTTACCACTTTATTATTAATTATTGAAATGTTCTTTCTTTATCTTACCATCATAATTATTAAAATACCTTTAACTGTTAAAATTTCTATTATACCTATATGCTCTTTTATTATTATTAAAATACTCATCTGGGACATAAATTTAAATTTTAACCTTAAATATTCACATTTCCTATTTTGCCCATATATTAATCTTAGAATTTCATAAATACTCAATTTTCTTCTTTTTCCCAAAAATTGCCTTCTTTTTCTCTACTCCAACGTCACCTTCACCTCTCCTCCTCTCCTATTTTTTTCCCTCATTTTCTAGCCAATTTTCTCAATTTTTATGTTCCAATGACTTCAAATTTGTTGTCGCAAACAATCGCAACATAATTCCAAATAAAAACCAGTTTAGGATTATTGAAAATCACAAATAAAAGGGATGGAGTTTTTTGGAAGAAAATCTCACCTATATGAAGTTTTGTGCCTTTCCAAGAGATTTTTAGGTTATTAATCTCTATAACATTCATATGTAAGAGAAAGATGGTGTCTTTTTGCACACTTACCAGCTGAAAAATGGAGAAGAAGAAAAAGAATGGAGCATTTTAGTTGGTTTTCTTTCAACACATCTACTGTCCTAATATATATACTCCTTTCTTTTTACTTTTATAGGCTAGGTTAGGTTTTATGGGCTTTACAGTTCTCCTCCTCTTAAAAGAATTTCGTCTTCAAAATTAAATTATGTACTTAAGGATCCAAATAAATAAGGATACTAACGTCTAACTTTGCCCTCTACTTTCCAAGTAGCCTCTCCTAAAAAACGATGATGACTTCACAGAACTTATACCATTGGAATCTTTTGTCTCCTTAATTTCCTAATTTTTCTATCCAAGATCTCCATTAGCTCCTCTTTTTTTCATATCATTTACAACCTCAATCTGAGGCCTCTATATAACATAGCTAGGATTAAATCAGTATCATCTCAACAGTAACGCGTGGAACACATTATGCATCTATAATAACTAAGGACGTAAGGCTAATTTGTAACCTAATGGTCCCACACGTTGTACAATCTTATATGGCCTAATGTATCTTGGACTCAACTTTTCTCCCCTACCGAACCTTAAAATCCCCTCCATAATGATACTTAAAGAAATGCCATATCATTAACATTGTACTCCATCTTTGGATGATGACCGAAATACCTCTTTTTTGGATCCTAAGTTGCCTTTAAGCGTTACTTTACCACCCTTATTTTCTCTACCATCTCCTAAATCAACTTCATTCCTTCCAACAATTTAGCACCCTCTAGATCTCAACATATCATACCTCTACACTGCTAGTTATATAATGCCTCAAATATTGTCATAATAATGCTAGATTGATAATTGTTATTATATGCAAACTCCATCAAAGATAAATATCTATCTTAATCACCCTCAAAATTTAACACATAAGCTCTCATCATATCCTCCAAATTCTAAATCATATGCTTTGAGTATCTATCTAAGTGAGAGTGAAATACAGTACTCAAATTTAACCTAGTCCTAAAGCTATCTATAAACTAATTTAGAATAAAGAAGTAAATCATAAATCTCGATCTAATACAATAGATAATGGAATACTGTGTAACCTCACAATCTTATTAACTTACAACTTAGCAAGCTTGTCTAAGGATTCAGTTTGCTATACAGGTAAGAAATGAGTTGATTTATTCAACCTATCCACATTCATCCAAACTGAAACATTTCTACATTTGATCCTTAGAACACTACCATAAAATCCATCGTAAGCTTCTCCCACATCCATAACAGAATGACTAAGGGTCTTAGTTTCCTTGCTAGTGTTTGATGCTTTGTGACCTGCTAAGAAGTCAAACATCTCGACATAAACTCCAGCAAATATTTCTTTATCGTCTGCTACCAGTAATAAGGTCTCAAGTTTCAATACATTTTTGTAGTACTAAGATACATATCATATAGTGCACTATGAGTTTCCTTTATAATCTCCTCTCGTAGTCCATCTGTATTTGACATACAAACTAGTCTCCCAATCACCAACACTCCACATGCTCTCATTGAAAAGTTAGTCTTCCTCTTCTAGTGCGCACTCTCTCTCATCCACATCAGATAACAATCCTGAGCCTGTGCCTCTGTGATCCTATATGCCAAATCCAACTAAACTTGTAATGTCCCCAATAAACCACTCACGTAATCAATATCCAATCTTTTTACGTAATCAATATCCAATCTTATGTCTAGTGTCGTCAATTGTTCCAATGGTGTCAAACTATATTCGCTCAAACTAGCCATCACGCCTAAGCTTTTCTTACTCAAAGCATCTGCCACTACATTAGCTTTCCTCGAATGGTAACCAATAATACAATCATAATCCTTCAAATGCTCGATCCATCTTCTCTACTTAAGTTTAGCTCCCTTTGAGTCAAGATATATTTGAGGCTTTCGTGATCTATAAGGATCTAAAATGTCTCCCTATATAAATAATGTCTTCAAATCTATGAGCATGCACAATCGCCGCTAACTCTAGATTATAATAACTCTTACGATCTCACCTAACAAGAAGCATAAGCTATTACTTACCCATGTTGCATCAATACACACCCAAGACCTACCCTTGAAGAATCAATATATACCTCAAAACCTCCACCACTTGACAGTGGCACCAAAATTAGGCTAGAAGTCAGTCTCCGCTTAAACTTTTCAAAACTCTGCTAACATGTCCTATCAACTGAAACTAAAATCCTTTCTTTATAAACTTGGTCAATGGGCTAGTTATCATCGAAAATCCTTATACAAATCTCCAATAATACACATCAAGTCCTAAAAAAATCCTCAATTCTAATGTATTTCTAGGTAGCTCCCAATCCATAATTGCCTTCACATTAGCAGGATCAGGCATAACTCTCTATTGGAACACTATATATCCAAGGAAAACTACCTGATCCACCCATAAATCGCACTTACATAACCTAGAATAAAATTGTATCTTTTTCAAAATCTATAACACAATTCTCCAATGTTGCTTATACTTTTCTCTACTTCCTGAATATACCAATATATCATCAATGAACACTATCACAAACCAATCTAGATACTCTTGAAAAGTCCTATTCATCAATTCCATAAATATAACTGATGCATTAGTCATCCTAAAAACATCACCACAAAATCATAGTGGGCATATCGAGTACAAAAAGTTATGTTGGGAATAGTTAACTCAGCTATCCTCAACTGCCAACATCTAGATCCTAATTCAATATTGGAAAATATGATAACTCCCCTTAGCTGATCTAAATGATCATCTATCCTCAATAATGGGAACTTGTTCTTCACTGTCACCCTATTTAAGTGTCAGTAATTAATGAAAAGTCTCATATTACCATCCTTTTTCTTCACAAAAAATATTGGAGCTCCCTAAGGTGATGTACTCAGTCTAATAAATCCTTTTCCAGCAACTATTCTAACTATTTTTTCAACTCTTATAATAGAACAATAGCCATCCTGTAAGGTACAATAGAAATTGATGCAACTTTGGGCATAGTCTCAATGGTGAAGTCTATATCCTATTAAGGTGGTAAACCTAGTAAACCATTTAAGAATAAAACTCCCTCACCATGGGAACATCCTCTAACCTAATACTTACCTCCCTTGTATCTATAATATGAGCTAGATATGTCTCACATCTATCTAATATCAAGGTCTGGCAATCATGGTAAAGAACACATATATTGGAACCACTCTACAATCCCCCTCAAATATCATCTTCAATTTGTCTAAAGACTCTATCATCACCTCTTTTACATAACAATCCATTATAGCCCAATGTTGTGCCAACCAATCCATCTTAAGAATCATGTCAAACTTCCTCAAATCCATCACTATCAAGTCAGTTGATAGCTCCACCCCACTAATCCTCACTGGTATCCCCCTCCTTACACTATTCACCACCACACAGTCTCCTACTAGCAACCATACTCTCATATCATATCCCATTGGACTAACTTTCCCTGGAACTCTAGAGAAAAACTTTAAAGAAATGTAAGAATGTGTAGATCCTTGGCTTATTAACATATAAGCCTTGATATCAAATAATAAAATTGTATTAGAAATGACATTATTGGTTACGGATGCCTCCTCCCTCATTATATGGTATATCCTCGCATAAGTTTGACTCTATACTAAAGATTTCCCACTAGTACCTGCAATCATTATTGGTCCACTTCCAACTCATTTACCACACCTCCAAAATTATGTGTAACATTTCGTACTGACTGGTGCATCCAGTTCCTTTACCACCACCTTCAAAGTTATAGGTATCGTTTTAAACGTACAAGCCCACTGCCCACCTCATTTCCATATGCTCTACTGCCAAGCCCAATGCTACACGTTGCAACAAGCTTCCTCCATGTTGGCCCCGAATTTTTTTGTTGAGTTAAGCATGATTAAATGAATTATGAGGTCATGATAGAATTATTATTGGAGGTTAATTATTATTACAGTGTTAGTATGATTTTATTACACTAGTTAGTTAAATTAAATCAGTAGGAATGTATTGAGGACAATTTTGGCATGTCACTTAAGATTAAAAGGCATGAAGCATTAAAGGAAGGGTAAGATGGACATTTAGCACTCATTAAGGGTAAAATTGGAAGAGGAAAGTGTGGTCTTGTACATTAGAAGGAGAAAAACGTGAATGAAGGGAGAGAAAAAGAGAAAAACATGAAAAGGAGAAGAGAAGTGAGAGAGAGTCGTTCATGAGGGAAAAGAAAGAAGAAGCAAGTTAGGGTTTCATCTTTTCTTAGCTTCTAAGAGAGATTTTGAAGGTATTCAAGAAGAGAAAAATAAAGAGGAAGATAAGAGCTTCCATTTGAGCCGAACATCTCTTTGTTTAGTGAAGATTCAAGGTAAGCTTATGTTTAATCCTTTAGATTTTTGGAAGGGTTTTGGTTCATGAAGCTTAGGAAAGACATGGGTTTAAGTATTCTATAATCAATTTTTAGTGAATATACTTTTTGAGTTCTCAATTTTGTATTCCTATTGAGTTAAAATTTTGCCAATGTTAAAGAGAACCAAGAGAGGCAAGAAGAGCAAGAGGAGGGGCATTTTTAAGCAAGTTTTTAAGCAAGGAATCCAGGTGGGTTACATGTTTATAATTAAGTTAATGAGCCATGAGTATTTTCTAAATCAATAAAGTTAAATGATTTCAATTGCTTTATAAATGTTGCATCTATTGCTTCTTAAATGATTTAAGTAATTGCTACATGTTTGGTAAATGCATCTTGTTGATGATTTATGAAATGATGATGGAAATTGTATTTGAAAAATATCATGCTTATGGAAATCATGTTTTCGAAATGTGCCTTTTGTGCAAGATGTT
>JAOTAY010054351.1:0-19398 GCA_025629805.1 Erythroxylum baracoense | reverse complement strand
GTGCATGTGTGTGTGTGTAGATATAGTAACAAAATCATAATATAATTAATCAAATATGAGACACCTAACTAATGATGACCATCATATGTAAGTTAGAACTGTGACAGGGGAACATATCATTGTACACCTTTTAAAATTGTACAAATGCCCTTACAATATATCCATCTAAATTTTAAAGTATATTGTATAATCTTTTCATATCTCATACATATAAGACATATAACATGTGAAGATGGTTCACCTCTCTATACCTATTGAATTTGAGAAAGAAAATATATATTTATAATAGGAGTACCTTTTCATGAATTTAATTGAATAAAAACATAAGTTTTAGAGTTAATAATGGTGGTGCATGAGAATGAGTAAAAGGACATATTACTCCATTCAATGCTACGTGTCAAGAACAAAATTCATATATAAATTTTAAGCAACTCTCATCAAATTGTATTTCATAGAACAAAACTATGTTTTATTTTTTCTCTTTCTCCTTTTCTTATTTCTTATTTTTATCTCTTTTTTAAGTGTTTTTTCTCTTCCTTCCTATCTTTCTTTTTTCTTGCTCTTTTTTCCGTTTCCTTTATCTTACTCTCTCTTCATCTTTCTTTCTATCTCTTCCTCTCTTTTTCTATATATATTTCTTTATCTTTTAAAATGAAAAAAAGAAAAAGAGAGAACTAGAGAAAGAGAGAAAGGAAACAATATTTAAAAATTATGTACAATGAGAAAAAGGAGTAGTTGTCTATAACAAATTGATAATACTATATATAACTTTTAAAACCTTATTTAATTATTATATAAAAACTAAAATATAATTGAATTAGCTTAAAAATATTCATTAAATAGAGTTATGTAATTATCTCTATTTTATGAACATTTAAACTTTTATTTTGTTAATAACCTAAGAAAAAATGAAGTTTTGGTGGAATCTTTCTATTTTCTTCATTTTAGTTTGTATCATGAAAAGATTGCCCCTTGCTTTTTGTTTAGACAATAAAATCCTACGAAATATCATAATCTCATATTCAAGTTAACCCGAGTGATGGCACATTAGGGCTGATTCTATTATATGTGATTTTTTAAGTTATCACTACTTCTTTGGAGATGGTTGAATATTGTCTAAAAGAGAAATTTTTAGTTTAAAATTCTTAAGTTGTTTTGGCAAAGAACTACAAGTTCTTTATGTTAATGGGCGTAAACAATAATGATCAATTTGTCTCCTCCAATAAGGTGGTTGACTTAACTAGATTAGCCTACAAAATGTCTATTGTATCACATGTTAAATATGTAAGAAGAGAACATATATTTTTCGCCAATAATGAGTATCTTGAGCTTTTTTTAAGTTATTTTTTGCTAATAATAAGTATCTTAAGCTCTTTTTTAAATTAGTATGGCCAAACTTACTATCATTGCACAAAAAGGTAAAAATCATTGGATTCATTGTTGAAAATTTTATTCTACATCTAAAACAATTTTTTATTTAGACTTTAAGGATTTGTCCTATAGACCTAAAAGAAGGCACTAACAGTTTGATTTTTTCATCCCTGTGAAGCTATAAATTTCCAATATTATTATCAATTAAGAATTTTTAGGAAGAAGTATAAGATTGAATATGTTTTTATATTTAAAAGTTCTCAACTTAGTTGGTGGTGTCAATAGTACAACTATCACACTTTTATTTTCATTAGAACTAGTTATTCCTCTTAGATATAACATAAATTTTATTGATCATTCCAAGTTTAATTTTAAACTTGTACAGATGAATATAATGCAAAAAAAATTGTTTTGCTATCCATTTCTATTTAAATAACAACTTGAAAACTTTGAGTAAGCTCTTCGATATTTAAACAAGCTATTGAAATTTTCAATTTTCCTTTATAAAAGTTTCTCGACATAAGAAAAATCTTTTTGCACCTTTCTTAGTAAGCAAATTTGACATCTATGAAACATAAACAAGTATAGGATACCTATCAACTATTTATGGCCACATTATTAACTCTCCCTATCATAAGTCTAATAAATACTCAACTTATACTGATAAGGCATCATTTTTCACTGGAATTCACCCTACTTAATTAAATTATTTATTGGACCATTTTATTACCCTTATATATGAGCAAAATTTAAATTTATTATCTTTAATATTAGAAAATGGTGATTAATAACTTTTTGATAAGAAAAATTATAACATTCTCCTTCTTAGAAAAGTAGTAATTATTATACATCTAATAAAAAAATAAAGTGTAACAGAATAACAATGATATTGTATTGGTCGACCTTCGTAAAACAATTAATTTAATGATAATCAAAGT
Source organism: Erythroxylum baracoense (assembly GCA_025629805.1). NCBI lineage: Eukaryota > Viridiplantae > Streptophyta > Magnoliopsida > Malpighiales > Erythroxylaceae > Erythroxylum > Erythroxylum baracoense. Next base: position 17,089 of record JAOTAY010054351.1, on the reverse strand, counting down.
CTATCATTCAATCTCATAAGGTTTTCAATACTAAAGATATTAGAAACATATGTTGTATGTGATAAAAGTCTATTACAACCATGCTTATTTAATAGCCTTACTAATATGACAAAGAAAATAAAGTATGATAAACAATTATATCATAATTATCTGTAATGTACCTATTTTATTTTTCAATCTCGATTTCTCTAAACTTTATGATAAATTACAATAGTAAAATATGTTTCTATTTTTTCATGTTAGTGTTCATTAGAGAAAATCTTTATCGGACTAAAAATTATATCCTACGATATCTTATAAACTTGTATGTATCTTGAGATACATGAATGTCTCAAGATAGAAAAGATCAAGGTCATTATGCAAATATGCCAAATGACCTATTATGTGCTTAATTTTGAAACAAATCTTAAGAATTTCACTTGTGCTATGACAATTCAAAGTAATACGTATGAATAAGAACAAAATGATGATAATCAATACATAAGCAAGACACTCATAATATATAAGAAGAAAATTTAACCTTGAGAAAATATAGAATCATCTATAACTATCAGTGTGAAAGGACTTCAAAACATCCATATTGTAAACATTTATATCAAAAATAGTAAGTCGAAGTCCTTTAGTCAGAGGATCAACTAACATATACTTAATTAATGCACACTATATTATAATGTCACCTTTATGTACCAAATCTTTTAAAATCAAATGTTTTATGTTTAAATACTTAGACCTTATGATATTCATACTGTTGTTAGTAAACAACATTGTTGAAAGATTATCACAGTACTACTAAATAGGTATAGCAACTGAATAATCTACAAATTTTTTTAAAAAATTAAAGAAACTACAAATAATTTAAGAACTAAATTTCTCGATGAAAACTACCTATAAATTAATTCTATAATATGTCAAACTCAACACGTATAATAAAATAATTTAGAAATGTTTATTTGACACTTTTTCATGAAAAAACTCCATTTTCTAATATAAAAGTGAAACTTTATATGATGTTTCTATCATCTAGACATATAGTAAAGTTAGAATTTGTACACATAATCTATTTTTCCATTAAATGTATCCCATAACTTATTGAAACTGCATCCCAGTGATATAAATTTAGGTTAGATAAATATCTACTCGATACTCCAATAACGAATGCAATTTTCAATCTAGTATAGACTTGAGTATACATCAAACTACCAACTATACTAGAATATGCAACATTCTTTATAACCACTCTTTCAACTTCATTCTTTAGGTATTATGCCAAAGATAATTTCTCCCCGTGAGATATTGATGTTGCATAAAATTTACAATTTAGTATATTAAACCAAAGCATGCGTTAAATCTACACTCTACAAAAGAGAGTTAAAAGAATTTAAGATTTGTCTTGATGAATATAAATACCAAGGGAAAAAGATGATTCACTAACATCGTTCACTTTAAAAATACTTAGAGAATAAATGTTTAACCTTATACAACATCTTCTGCATATAAAAATAGAAAATTGATCTTACTCCTTTTAGCCTTATAGTATAAGAATTGTTCAACTTTATTTTTAACAAAGTCGAATGAGATGATTACCTCATCAAATTTCAGATATCAATAATAGGAATCTTATTTCAATCTATATAAGAATTTTCTCAAATTTAAAAAATAGATGTAATGCAACTCTCACCAAGAGAACTAGTAAGATTTAATACCAATAAGAATAGGACCAAGAATGATATAAATTTCCACACATATAAAAAAGACAGGATTACGAGTGGTAAGATTAGAGGGTTTGATCATTACTAGTAAGTTAGATAAGTTCATTAGTTATTATAAAAACTAAAATAAGATTTTATCTAAAAATAAGAAGGAATAAAAATCTCTCTAAGTGTATTTCATTAATCAATAATAGTAATCTATATATTAAAACAATAAGAAAACATATTATAGTCATAAAAACCCTTAGAGCTAGAGTCTTAAAGGAAATAGCACTAAAAAATCTGAAATACACGTTTGGAGCCTGTCTATGAAGCACACTAGCACTAATTTTATTATGAAACTTTATAGGTGCTTTTTATGGACAATTTTTATGTTGATTTGCTTCTATTTCTCTAGTCCACAAACCTAAAAGATTGGTGCCAGTTGATTTTTGTATCTATCGCTAATTACTCTTTGTACCTTTACTCTTTCACTTAAATTAACATGATTGACTTAAATTTGGTCTTTTGAAATAGCAAAGCTTTGTTCCTTTTATAAAGACCCACCATTAGATAATTTAGAGCTTTTCTTGCCTTCATTTTTTTTACTCTCTATCAATGTTCTTCTAAAGTTCTTCAATGAAACTCTACCAACTTTTGATGCTTAAGCAGTAGATGCTTCATTCCCATCATTTTCCCTTTTCTTAAAAGGATTTATCCTTAAATTAACATCTTGATTTACAAAATCAAAAGGATATAAATCAAAAACATTAAATTTAGTATGAATACTATATTCATTTGGTAAGTTGATCATGTAAAAATTATTATTGACTCTTTTCAATACTTAAAAAAGTCTATCCCCTTTTGGTTGTATCTTAGACTTGCTCTTTTCTTAAGTATACTCAAACTCAATCTCCATATTTAGATATCACTTCTTCCCTCACTATTGGTTTTTTTAACGGATTAATGGTCATATTTTGTCTTACTATAAACAAGAATATTATCAAAATATTGCACAACAAACTTACCTAAAAGCTAATGTAAAATATGGTTCAATAATCTTATGAAAGTATTAGCTGCATTAGTTAATCAAGAAGGAACCAATAATCACTCATATAAACCACATTTAGTTTTAAAAGTAGTTTTTCATTCATTACTTTCTTTAGTCCTCACTTGACAGTAACCAAAATTTAGATCAATTTTAGAGAATAAGGATGCATCAAAAAACTCATTAAGTCTATCATTTAATAAAGAAATAAGGGTGTCTATGCTTTATAGTGATTTTATTAATATTATGATATTCCACACACATTCTCCACAATTCATCCTTCTTTAGTAATAATAAAATAGGAATGTCATAAGGGCTTAAACTTAGTCTCACATAGCCCTTCTCGAATATTTCTTCATTTACTTCTATATCTCTTTTTTCTCCTCTAGAATTATTCTATATGAGCCATTTTATAATCTGAACTCCAAAAAGGAAATCAATTTAATGTTTAATCCCTCTCATAGGCAGTAATCCACTATGAATATCCTCTTAAAAGAGATCATCTAATTCTTGCAAAAAAGATACATCATACTCTCCTATATGCATACTCAAGGCCTTCATAATTACTAGCATGTTCCCCTCTTTAGGAATCTCAATATAATCATCATCATAAGTATCCTCCAAACTAGGCATATCCTCATCCACCTCGTCTTCACCCCTGCATATATACTCTCTGTCCTCTCTCAATATCATTACACGCCTTTTGGGATATCATAAGGCTATACATCCACTCTCTAAGTGCTTAAAGAACTTACACTTTTGGTTTGGTTGCTTTATATTAGAGCTTTAAACATTTTTCATCTTTTTTAATCTATAGTTTGCTCAATAATGAACAACCTACACTAAAAATAGAAAAATGATTAATAAGCCTCTTTTTGAGTTGTATTATACCTTTGTAGTTATATGAATCTTATCTTCTAACTTTATGTCATGATGTATCTTAACAACATTAGTAATTTTTGGATTTAGTCTATAAATGAAACAAGCAACTATTGCTTTCTAATCTTCCTCTACATTCACCCTAAACATGGAAACCTCCATCTCCTTGTGGTATTCCTCCATACTTTTGGAACCCTGAGTTAACATTTTTAACCTTTGTTAGAGGTCCATATAATAGGAACTTGCTACAAAACTTTTCCTCATCGTTAATTTCATCTCCTCCCATTTTCTGATGGGTGACTCTTAGTTCCTTTTCCTATTGAGGATTTGTTGATCCCACCAATCCATAACATAATAACTAAATTTTGTAGGTGTCAATTAAACCTTTTTTCCTTCAAAAAGCTATAATAATTAAACACTAACTTTGCATATTTTTCACTCCAAATAGGTATTAGGGTTTATACTTCCTAAAAAAAGTAGTATATTTATCTTAATGTTACCCATATGGTTGTCTACCCTATCCTTACACCCTTTATTATAACATCAACTAAGCTTACTCTCTATTTGCCTTCTTATTACACCTCTTCTTCCACCTTTTTCTCCTTTACTACCCCTTAAGTTTAACTCCCAAAATAATTAGCAACACTGTCATCTGTGTCATAAGCCTCAAACTAATCCATCTTAGTAGGTATAGATGATTTATACTATAAACCAATTATGAAAAATTCATGTTTTTCTAATCTATCCCTCTTTTTATTGAATTATATAAGTTGCTTATGTTGACCTTTCATTGCATTGAAATCCTGATCTAACTCATTTTTTCCTTCCTCATTTATCTAATTATATTTAGACAAGATTTTTTTCAATTTGAGGCATAATAAACTTATAATAAAATGCTAGTTACAACAAGCACTATCTCATTTTTTTTCTTAAAATTCACTCTAATCATAATATAAGTTCTTGATTGATAATTCTTTCCATACTAAATAATCTATGTCCAAAAAGCTAGTTTTAAATCTTTCCCTTATTCAAATAAGCTCCAGAGAAATGAATTGGACAAAAATAAAACAAAGCATCAACTCAGAGGCTAAGAAAATAAGAAAACTCAGTAACAAAAAATTTATCTCTTTAGAAGATAATTAACCAAATAGAGAAGAAGAAGAATTCGATTAAGAAGAATCTAGAAAAATAAGAAAAGTAAGAACTATTAGTAAGCAAAATGTAAATGATATTTAGATCGCCTTATCTTTGTTGGAGAAGGACTAGAAATTCTTATAATGATAATGCAATTGCCAACTCCTTGTATATGATTTATATGAGTCCTTTTCGTGAATTTCTATGGAGTAAACCTTCTATTCGCAAAACCTTGTTGTTTATTAATTTTTTATTAACTTATAAAAATTAAGGAACAAAAAACAAAAGACTTAGGAACAATATATTTTTAATAAATCTTGAGAATGAGAATACCACTAAGGGAAGTTAATGTATGGGAAGAAGACATAAGGATATTGTAATATCCGATTTCCAGAACACGCTTAGGGTTATAACCCTATATCAAGCATTGCATATACATGCATAACATTAGCATCCATACACGAATTGTATTTTGTACACATTAAAAAGATAGCATATGCACTCAATTGACATGTCCCGGGGTATGAAAGATTAAGAATGACTATGATGTGCATTGTGAATTGTTATGTTTTGAATTATGGTTTGATTGGATTCCAATTAGTAAATTGGAATTAAATGTTATTAATTGGGAGATTGATAAATTAATATGTACAATTGGATTAAGAAAAATGTCAAGTGGCTAGATAAAATGATACATGGGAATTTAGGTTGAATGGGCTTATGAAATGGTGACATGTGGCATTAATAATAGAGCGATAGATGGCTTGAATCAATAAGTGACAAATGGTGGTATAGTTAAATGACATATGGCCTAGTGATTAAGTGACAAATGATGTTGTTATGGAATGACAATTGGTAGTTGAAGTGTTAGAGATATGGTTTGAATCTTAGCATGACAAGTGTCATGACAAATGGTCACTCCTTCACCACACACCTACACCCACGGTTTCCACACATGAAAGACCATCTTTCTTTTATTTTTGGTCACATGCTTTCTTTTTCTTCTTCTCACCATCGACACCCATGCACAACCCTTCCAATCTTGAGATTTTGCTAAAATTCTACACTTTGTCACTTCAAAATCTTGCTTTTTTCATCTTGTGATAGAAACCCTTTTTTATTCCATCTTGTTCTTGGGTATGCTAGCATATTTGCAAGGCTAGGTTAGCTTAATGGATTTAAAAGGCTTTTGAGCTATACAAGTAAGTAACATGTTCTTTATGTTTTACTTTAATAGTAAGATTTCGGTGGTTGTTTAAGGATGGATTAGTTGTGAAAATGGTGTTTAAAGTGTGCTGGAATATGTTAGCTGTAGTGTTTCTACTAAATAGGCATCTACATTTTATCCATTTCTTGGTCTGTAGATATGAAAATGGGATGATTTTAAGTTTAGAATAAATTAGAGACATATGGATACAATTTTTATGGAGGAATTGAATTTTAATTCTGTCTCTAAGGGTTTCGAAATTTTACTTTAAGTTAAGTACTGTGTGCCATCGCGATGTGAGAATAGTCTGTAATATTTTCAGTATAACTTGCAGAATATTGAACCAATCTATATGAACTTGATGTTGTTAGAAACTTAAGACATATAGGAACATTTGTTAAGAAGAACCTTATGTTCTATGTCATAATGGCCATACAAAACTAATCGAAAAATATATCTTGAGAAAAACTGGAAAATGAAATTAAAGGAAGTGGATGGTGAACCTTCGGTTCACTCATCCCACGATTGTAACAAAGGCCTTGAAGTGAAGAACATGTTATTTTGTGTGATTATCAAATTAAATAAGGATAAGTTACATTATTTTGATGCTCTTAGAGTTGATTAGGGATTAAAATAAACTTGATGTTATAACTTGAGGATTAAATTTTTTGATATCAATGTATATGAATGTGAGAAGTATAAGTTGTTAATCATATAAAGATTTCCTTAGGAATGCAAATGTGATTCAAAGGGTATGAGTGATGTATTAGGAATGAATGAATAAGGATTTGGAAAAATGTGTGAATGTATAATGTTAGAAAATGACTAGTGAATGTATGATTGATGAATTTAGAATAATCAAGTTTCTTTGAGGTATAAACCTAATTGCAACCTAGTCATATCCAAGCTATGATGGATGAATGGTTAAGCTATGTGATTTAAGGATACATACCCGGGAAGGTCAATCGAGCATTCATTAAACATGACGCATATATATATGTCCATGATTGAATACTTATATGATTGATCAACTTAGTAATGTGTAATATATGTGTGTATTGCATGATTAAAGAAGCACAAGTAGAACATCAGCATCCAGACATTGCTGGATCGTCAAGGCAATAGCTAATTTAGAGCAAACTGTGAGTGACCTAGATGTTCTCACTAGGACTGATTTATTTATATTTAACTCCTAGTTATTGAACTGTTAATAATCTAATTGTGATAATTCTGGACATTAATAGTCTAAGGAGATTGATATTTAGGAATGTATTGGTAGTATTCTATTTTCTTATGATTATGAAAGATATCTGAATACTCAACATAGGTGTTGAATGCAGGACTTAGGTCCGATGAACTTACGACTCTAACTGTACATCATGAATAAATGTTGTTGATGGCATATTTTTAGATTTGATGCATCTGATCGCATGTTTCTGATTTGAAAAATCTTTAATAATTAACCTCGATATTTCGCAAGTGCATGGGTTGTTCGTGTAGTACCTAAGGTGTTGATCCCGCAACAAGGGTTAATCTAATCCTAAATTCTAAAGTGGAAAACAATTCATAATAATTCAAATGGACAAAACTAAAGTAAGAAATTATTTCAATCACGTTATCAATTCCAAGAATCAAATTCGAAAATATAAATAAAATAGTAGATGAAACACCTAACCAAGAATCAACCTAAAACCACCAATTGAGAGAAAGGGGAATTTTGTTTGACTTTAATGAAAACCTAACTGATTATGTATTCTTGGATTACCGGTTCTAGACCATCCTAGGGTTAATTACTCCATCTCGAGTTATAACCATTAGCCCTAATTTACAAACCCTAATCAGATAATAAGGATTGCAATCCCTTTGATTCACAATTTATCTAAAACCTAAATTAGATCTGACATTGTCTAAGAAACTCCTGAAAACCTATGCATGATCTCTATGTGCACAAATTTACCAATTTGATTTAATTCTTGTTCTATTAAATTACCTAACTCTTGTTAGCCCAATTTAATGATTTTTCACTCAGTTCACCATCTGAATTTATCACCTAATTATGTAAGTGCAGAAATTAAGTCATGAGAAATCTAATAAAACACAACAATCAAACTTCATTAATATCAAAGATAAAATAATCCGAAGGTGAGTTTAGACAATCCTCAACATTTAACAATCCTATCATCAATAGCTATCCCAAATTCTATACAATCATAAAATTAAAACTAAATTGGAAATAGAATCAAAATGGATGATAGAGGTAGCAACGGCAAAAAACCTCCCGCTTCGAGAAGTACTTCACGTAGGCTTCTTCTCCACGTCTCTCTTCCTTCGTCTCTTTCTCAGTCTTATGGTAAACTCTCTAAGGTTTCAGGGTTGTGGCTGTTTCAAAAAGCTCCTACTCTCTCTTCTTTTTGTTCTTTAAATACATTTTGTGTTTTGAGCAGCCCTAGGGTTTTTTGGGGGTCGAAAAAGTTCAAAAATCTTGCAAAACTTGACATTTTCTCTTGTTTGCATATCTGCCTGACGCAGGCCACAATCGTGGCCCTGCATGCCATGATCGTGGCCTATATCTAACCCTGTCTGTCACGATTATGGCAATCAGGCCCCGATCATAGGCTATGGCATAGTCTTCTATCACGATCGTGGCAATAGGCCACAATTGTGAGCTGGATCCAATGCTTCTGTCACTATCGTGGCCTATTGTGTCACGATCGTGGGTCGTTTTTCCTATCCAAATGTCTCTTAAACTTCTTTATTCTTCGATGTTGACCCTAAAACACTAACAACCACATAAAGGTTCCTCAAAAACATAATATTTAAGCTCAAAAGCTTGCACTAACCTCTAAACACTTAAAACACAAATAATTAACAAACTAACACAATTCTAACCTAAACATATACTAAACAATAAAATAAATTGCTAAACAAAAATCAAACTATACCCTAAAATACGATGCATTTCACACCTATAAACATCCCCACACTTAAATGTTTTCTTGTCCTCAAGCAAACAAAACAACAAACAACACAAGCACAAAAACACATAATGCAACAAACGAGGCAATGGCTTCAACTTCATGAAATAACTTTACTCTAAACACAATCATTTAAGTTGTTCCAAATTATTAACATTCGAAATCCACGTCTAAAGACTTTGGACTCAATATACAAAGTAATCAAAATTTTAATATTGAGTCTATTCACCCCTATCACTTGCACACACAGGCATTGATAATCATTCAGTCAAAAGAAAAGTGTAGCTATTCCTCAGTAGGTTTTTATTTGAAAACATTATTATTGTTGATTTTTCTTTAAGGATATGAACCTAATCTTTTACACGGAGGCAAATATTTGTGATCAATGTCGATCCAGTTACTCTACTAAGTCATGTTGTTATTAAGTTGCTTAGTTGAAATGTCATTATAGTCTTTTTACATAAAGGCACACATTTGTGAGCGTGTCGATCCGGTTACTCAGCTACATCACATTTTCAACTGGCTACTAGTTCTATTCATAACCTAAAGGCCAGCGGAATAGTTATTTTAGTTAAATTTTATATAAATTTTTTTTAACAAAATTTCCCTACCTTGTTGCTTTAGGTAATCATTCTCATGAAAATGTACTAATAATGCCACTTATTTGATTAGCCTAAAATTATAAATGAGTATGGAAAATTCCTAGGGTGAATTGACTATCATCGTATCCTAATTAACTAGCATATTTAGTCCTAAGTAACTCAGGTCACTAATTTCACAAGCTAATAAATCTTCACAAGCTAAAAAGCTATGTTTAAGGCTAAATCTATCCTGTTAAGCTCTAGCCATTGACGCATTCACACAATTCACATCATACAACCTAAACAAACTATCATACAATATGAAAAATTCACACTCAAGGTAAAAACACACAACCCTCCTCACACTTAAACAACACATTGTCCTCAATGTGAGAAGGGTACACAAACACACCAGGGGAAATACACACAGTATATGAAAAATAAGAAGAAAATACTAACAAAAATGAAAAGAAAAGGGTTAGAACACAAAATCGTCATGTTGATTGAGGTGCTGATGGTGATAGAGGTGTAGATCACTTGTGCTTAATGCTATCTTATACTTGCTTCAAAAAAGAGTACGAGAGTTAGCACTCTAAAGCATTCCAAATTATAAAGAACTTATTTTAAAATTTAAAACAAATCTAACTACATAATAGTTTGAACCTACTACTAAACGTGCTAATTTATAGTCATTAGCTTGACCTTCATCTTTTAAAACTCAGCTAGGATCAATTATGAGCGGCTTGCTTCCACCCTTCTCATTCAACATTAGTTTTGTAACCTGTGAGTAAGTTAGAAATAGCAAAATGATCAGAAGGACAATATTAATAAAGTTTAAAAAAACCAATTATGCTTAGTAATGCCCTTTTTTCTAGCAAACTGTCAATAAAATAGGGAATAACGAAACTCCTTGAATCTTCCATCGAATCCAACAGTTTATCCTATAAGAAGGTAAGTTTCTCTCTTTCTTTGGTAATCACTTTCGTCTCCTCTACTTCTTCCGCTTCATGAATAAAGACTTTCATAGCTTTTTCAAACTCAATGTTTGTTGTCTTCTGTTCTTCGTCCTCTTGCTCTTTAGCAGATTTAAACATGTCAATTATCCTGAATGAGCTACTATACTTCAGATTCTTTAATGCATCATTCATGTTGAATGTCATTTGGTCATCATTAACTCAAGATTTTTTTATGTTCACATATGGTATATCAAGAACTGGTGAATAGGGGTTAGCTTTCTTTTCTTTAATCTCTTTCGTGATTTCTTAGTCTTTTATAAGGTAGGGTTTAGCTTGATTTCTAGCTGGTTCTTTTAAATCTACCCCATTCCTAACTATGATAGCCTGACATGACTCTATAGAATTTACTTTCATACTGCGCAAAGAGTTTTCTACACTTTGCTTACAAAATTCCCTGAAAAGTTAGCCTATTTGAACCTCTAGATTGTGAATAGAAGAGACATGATCGTCTGTTACTTGCTTAAACTTCTTTTCCAATCTCTTCTGGTTCTCTTCCATATCTGTGAGCTTATCCATGATTTTTTCCAGCTTAAAATCCCACGAACTAGATTCATCATACTGAAATTCAAATGGGTCTTGATGTCCCATGTGAGTACTTTCATTGTTGGATCAAAAGAAACACCCCAAAGTGTATGGGTTCATATAAGGATGATGATTTTCGTAACTAAATTGGGGCTCATTGAATGCTGCAAAAGTCCTTTGGTCCCTATAATATACATCCTCCATGATCGTTCTTTTTATCTCTTCTTAGCATTCAACGCTTTAGATGTTTCATTCTCACTCTAAGAAGTCTTGATGTGTCTTTACTTTACGCCCCAAACTTTTTTTATTTTTTATTATTATTTAAAACAAAAGATAATGAAAAATCCTTAGACTAAAGAACTAAACAAATCGCCTCCCTGGCAACGACACCAAAAACTTGATCACAGGTTGTCGATCTAAAAAAGCTTTAATAATTATCCTCGATATTTTACAAGTGCACGGGTCGTTCCTGTAGTACCTAAGGTATCGATCCCATAAGGAGGATAATCTAATCCTAAAATCTAAGGTCGAAATTAATTCACAATAATTCAAATGAACAAAATTAAAGCAAGAAATTATTTCAATCATGCAATTAATTCCAATAATCAAATTCGAAAATATAAACAAAATAGCATATGCAACAGCCAATTAAGAATCAACCTAAAAACTACCAAATGAGAGAAAGGGGAATTTTATTCAACTTTAATGAAAACCTAACTGATTATGTATTACTGGATTACTAGTTCTAGATGGTCCTAGGGTTGATTACTCTCCCTCGAGTTATAACTATTGACCCTAATTTATAAACCTTAATCAGATTATAGGAATTGTAATCTCTTGATTCACAATTTATCCAAAACCTAAATTAGATCTGAAGTTGTCCACAAACTACCGAAAAACTATGCAAGATCTCTCTTAGCACAAATTTACCAATTTGATTTAATTTTTGTTCTATTAAATTACTTAACTCTCGTTAGCCTAATTTAATGATTTTTCACTCGATTCACCCTCTCAGTGCCATATGGGGCCATGATTGTGGGCTGGATCCAATGCTTCTATCACTATTGTGGCCTATTGTGCCATGATCTTGGGTCGTTTTTTCCACCCAAATGTCTCCGAAACTTCTTTGTTCTTTGAAGTTGACCCTAAAATACTAATAAACACATCAAGGTACCTCAAAAACATAATATTTAAGCTCAAAAGCTTGTACTAACCCTAAATCACTTAAAACAAAAATAATTAACAAACTAACACAATTCTAACCTAAACACATACTAAACAATCAAATAAATAACTAAACACATATCAAACTATACCCTAAAATATGATGCATTTCACACTTATCAGCATCACATTGATATGCATGATCAGATAAAGGCGTTGTGACTGGAGTAGCCAGTCTGAAAGAGCTTAAAGCTTAAAAATTTGCACATAAAGCCTAGCTTCATGATTAATGAGCCCAGTGTTCATAATGGGTATGAGATAGTATTTGAAAAAAGCTCGATATCCACAAGGGATATGGAACAGTGAGAGGTGCTCAGTCAGAACAAATAAAAAATGAAAGCAGAGTCTCATATGCATCTGCATTTATATATGTACATGATTGTTAATACATCTCTGAAATTGTGATGATTAAGTGATATGCCATATATGTGTAATTGTGGATAACGTGATTGATTGAAATAAATGTTCAAATTATGCTTGAAAAGAGTATATGAAATGTATGACATTTATTATGTCTTGTTGAGATAAAGAATGTTGTGAATTTAGTTATACATGAGCTATTTGTATATTTGTCATGAGTGAGATCATCAATGATGGTTCACTCACTAAGTTTGCAAAACTCATCAAAATTACAACGTGACTTTTCAGATACGAGAGAGGAGACCTAGTTCCTAAGATACTCTAGAAGAACGTTTTGGATTAAGAAATGGCTCAAAGGTTTGTCAGCTGACATCTGAGGAGTAATAGAATGTTTTTATGTAGTTTTCATATGTCATGTAAAACTTTTTATATAAAAAGGATTGTAAACTCTCAAATGTTTTGGTAATGTAAATATTTGTTTAAATGAATACAGTGTAAATTATGTTAGTAAAGGAAATGAGGAGTTGAGTTTTTTTTAAGTATTGTGTTATTCTGTATGGTGCCATATAAGTGAATATAAATGCTCTAACATGCCATTGTCATAGGATCTGTACTTGAATGTCCTCTAGATGTTCGGGGATGTACTTTATGGTAGTAGGATGTTACAAATATTGAAACATGAATAAATGAATTCGAAAACAAACTTGAATATAGAAGATGAATTTGATACAAAATTCTGATATGAACCTTACCAACATGACTAGTGAGATTCAATACTAATATGAATAGGAACAAGGATTACTCTATTGAGACAAGTTTCATTCAAAATTTGATGGGTGACGTGTTTGTGGGTGTAACAGCAATAGGTAGCTGCTCCCTCATCTGCTTGGGGTTCTTGGTTTGCGGTGGCTGTCTATAGGCTAGTTTCATAGGTGATGGGTTGGGTGTATTTCTGGCTCGAGCCATGAATGGAGATCCCAAGTGTGGTTACCTGTAGAAAGTAAAAAACAGCAAAACAATGTGCCAACCAAACAATACCAATAAAACACGTAATATCAAGTGATCGAAAATTTGCAGTTGCCTAATGCGTCAGTCACAGGAGTCAGACACGTCTATATTCAATCATATCAAATCAAAAATTCGAAAATCTCTACTTGCCAACTAAACCATCAATTAGGATAACATTGAAGAAGCTATGATTAGCAATCAATAAGCAACAACATCAACTAGCAATCAGTAGCAACATTATCAAATTAATACTCTAACCAATTCCAACAGTGTACAATGAATTGGCAAGTTCAACAGAAAATCAAATGCCAAACACAAACAAAACAAGCCAACTTTTCAAATAGAACTAACTAATCACAGGGGCAATTTCAATCTTGAGAGATCTGTATCTGCATAAACTGAAAGAATGCTAGAATGCCTAAATTGACAAGCCCAAATACCTAATTCCAGCAATGCAATATGGATTCAAAAAAATAACTATGAAATTCTGCATGAATAGCCACGTCTGTAGTAAACGGACTTCACAGAGCAAATACCCATCATTCAATTACTACTCAAAATTAGGGAAACACGAAAGATACTGCCCACACAAAATCGGAAAGAGAAATCAAGGGAGTTAGCTGAAGACTAACCTGGTGATTAGAAGCAGTAGGGGAAAACACGAACCTTAATGCCCTTAGATGAAAATCAGAGGTGGGTCAGATTCGTGACGGGAGCAGCAGCGTGGAAGGGTGGTGACGAAGGCTGGGCAGTTGTGGTGGACGTTTCAGATTAGGTGGCACTGGTGAGGGGGAGAAGCGACGATTTTGGAGGGTTTTAAGAAGGGTTTCTGTCACGGCTTAGGGACATGGTGAGTGCGTTGGTGAGTGAGAGGGGGTGGAGGCGCTGGTGAGTGAGAGGGGAAGATGGTTTGGTGAGTGAGAGGAGGGGTCAATGGTTGGGAACCCTAGAGGGGGAGAAGATGAGTATTTTTACCTTGCTGTAAAAAGTAAATGAAGTTAGCACTTTGGTAAAAATAAAAACAACACAGGACTCTCTTAGACCTTCATAAATAAAAACTCCACCCCTCTTTTTGTTTTGTTGGTTTTTTACACGGTAAAAACTTTTGCCACCATTAAAACCATGAAAGAACCTCTTTAACCTTCAAAGCTCACCCTTTTCTGGAAATTTTACAGATCGTAAGGAGGGAGATGACACTATTTGAAATAATAATACTCAAAAATAAAAACTAAAACAGAATAAAGTGATAAAGTTAGGCTTGCGCAAGCCTATCTGGGTTGCCTCCTAGAGAGTGCCCTTGTTTAACATCCTAGGCTCGATATTCTCTATCCTAGCAGTCCCAAAGCTTTCATAGAATGGTTTCAATCGATGCCCATTGACCTTGAAAATTTTGTCGACTTCAAGACTTTGTATCTCCACTGCACCATGAGCATAAACATTAGTAACAACAAAAGGGCCCGTCCATCGGGACCTTAATTTATCGGGAAATAACTTTAATTTAGAACTAAAAAGTAAAACTTTTTGACCAATTTTAAAATTTTTCCTAGATATCATGCCATCATGGAAAGCTTTAGTCTTCTCCTTGTAGATTTTTGCACTTTCATAGGTCTCATTTCGAATTTCATCCAGCTCTTGCAATTGCAATTTCCTTTGCTCTCCAGCTGCCTCCAACTTCATGTTGCAATGCTTAATTGCCCAAAATGCTCGATGTTCTATTTCAACTGGCAAATGACATGGTTTGCCGTATACTAAGCGATATGGTGACATCCCTATCGGAGTTTTGTACGCTGTTCTATAAGCCCATAGAGCATCCTCTAGCTTAGTACTCCAATCCTTTTTGTTAGGATTTACAGTCTTCTCAAGTATAGACTTCACTTCTCTATTTGAAATTTCAGCTTGTCCACTCGTTTATGGATGGTAGGCTGTGGAGATACGATGTGTAACGCCGTATTTCTTGAGGAGACTCTCCATAACCTTATTGCAGAAGTGAGTACCTTGATCACTAATAATTGCCCTCGGAATCCCAAACCTTGCAAAAATGTAACTCTTCACAAAATTCACCACTGTCTTAGCATCATCAATCCGGGTGGCTTTTGCTTCCACCCACTTGGAGACATAATCCACTGCCAGCAATATGTACGTGTTTCCAAAGGATGATGGGAATGGTCCCATGAAATCAATGCCCCACACGTCGAATATCTCACATACCAAAATATAAGTAAGAGGCATTTGATCCCTACGACCCAAGCTACCTGTTTTCTGACAATTTGCACAAGATTTACAAAACCTGTATGAATCTTTGAACAATGACGGTCAGAACAGACCGCACTCCAGCACTTTGCGAGCTGTCCTTTGAGGGCCAAAATGTCCTCCACATGCTGCAGAATGGCAGAACCTCAGTATGGATGGACTTTTCACTTCCATTACACACCTTCTAATAATCTGGTCAGAGCAAAACTTCCATACGTAAGGATCATCCCATACATAGTATTTGGCATCCCTCTTGATCTTCTCTATTTCACCTCTGGTCAGATTGTCTGGCAACGTACCAGCAACCAAATAATTCACTATATCAGCATACCATGGAGTAATTCTTTGTACGCCAAGAAGTTGCTCATCTGGGAAATCATCGTCCAATGGTGACAGCTTCTCATTCAACATCAGCCGGCTGAGATGATCAGCCACTAGATTCTCAAACCCCTTTTTATCCCTTATTTCCACATCAAATTTTTGAAGTAAAAGGATCCAACGAATCAAGCGAGGCTTTGACTCCTTTTTCTTAAGCAAGTAATTCAAGGCTACATGGTCAAAGAAAACTATTACTTTAGTTCCCAACAAGTATGACCTGAATTTCTCTAAAGCAAAAATAATCGCCAAAAGTTCTTTCTCTGTGGTGGAATAGTTGCATTGTACATTGTCCAATGTCCTCGAGGCATAGTATATGACATGAGGATTCTTCTCAATACGTTGTCTAAGGACAGCCCCAACGGCATAATTATTCGCATCACACATGATCTCGAAAGGATAATTCTAATTCGGTGGTTGAACTATTGGTGTAGAAATCATCTCCTCTTTCAGCTTGTCAAAAGCTTCCTTACACGCTTCGTCAAACTTAAAAGGCATATCTTTTTGCAGAAGTTTGCAAAGTGGTTGAGTGATCTTTGAGAAATCCTTAATAAATCATCTGTAAAAACTTGCATGGCTGAGAAAAGAACAAATTTTCCGTACACTAGTAGGATACGGTAAGGATTTAATCATATCAACGTTAGCTTTATCAACCTCAATACCTTTAGATGAGACAATATGACCTAAAATCAAATCTTGATCCACCATGAAATGACATTTCTCATAATTTAGGACAAGATTGGATTCTATACACCTTTCTAACACTTTTGTAAGGTTAGTTAGACATTCATCAAAGGTATTACCATGAACGGTAAAATCATC
>JAOTAY010054343.1:49641-64456 GCA_025629805.1 Erythroxylum baracoense | reverse complement strand
GAAGAGGTGGCGGTGGAGGTGGAGGAGGAGCTTGAAGACGTGGTGGTGGTGGTGGCAGTAAGACAGGAGGTCGAGGCAACACTGGTGGTGGAGGTGGAGGTGGTGGCGGTGATGGGGATGCTGGAGGAGGTGGCGGTGGTGGAGATTGAGGCAAAGGTGGGGGAGGCGGAGGAGAATTGGGAGGCAGTGGTGGAGAACCTTCAGGCAAAGGGGTCATCTCCATGGAATTGTTTAATGCAGGTTCAGTCAACCCATGCATAGACTGCTGTTGTGTTTCCATTTCAACAGAACCACTGCTGTGCGAGGGAGTATCGTCTTTTTCATTTCCAGACACATCTTCCATTTCAAGCTCACCATCCACATCCTCAAGGATGCAGTGACGCCTGTCAATCACAGCAATAGTACTAGTATCTGACTCCTGCAAAGCAGAGATGGGTTCCACAACTGGTTGTGCATCAGCTTCTTCCTTGGACAAATTGCTAGGGAAATCATCTTCATCATCTTCCAATATACTACAAGATAGAAGGCCAGGCAACTGAAATGTAGCATTGCTGGTTCAGCAGACAAAAAATTGCATCAGAAATAGTCAGGCAACAGTGAGAAATGAGAAAAGATATACACTACAGCATACAACGTATTAAACAACCGTGGACACCAATATAGAGTTAAGTAAATATTTCACTATCAAACTTCTGCATATAATGCGTGTACTCCTGACATAGTAGAAAGTCATCACACAAGACAAACATAAAAAAGCCATTACTTCTAGTCTTATGAAAAAAGGGCTCCCACATGCTTCAGTTCCAATTCACTGATTTGATATTGTGACATTCAAGTGTCTACATATCACAAATTTCAATCGTTCTATACGAAATTGAAGAAAGCCTATCAGCGTATACCAGATATGGCCCATGATCAACAGTGAAAACCAAGGAAATTGCTTGGTCTGGACCTACAAGCTGCTGTCACCAAAGTCTTACATGTAGGGGCCAAACTAACATAGACAAGATCTTTTCAGGATATATGCTTTCATTCCAGAATGAATCGCACATGGACTATAACATTTATTTAGTATTTTGGATGAGATCTGACATTGCTTGATTATGATGGTATTGACTTTATGGTCAAAAAGAGTCATAACACCACAAGTGAGATTCTTTACTAAATATTCGAGAAAGAATTCCAAAAAAGTAATGTACTGGACAAATGGAGTCTTACGGTTCCACATTACAGTGTTAACAAAGGCATGTCTGCACAGATCAGCTGTATCAGTAACGGACAGTGGAATCCTATCAGAGCTTAGCTTGTTCAAGCTCTCCAGCTTTCGGAGAAATTAAAATTAAGAATTGGACAGCTACACCACCCATTTAGGCAGGCATAAAGTAGAAGATGCGCATGACAAATTTCATGAGATATATCATTGATTATATTACTATGACCAAAATCCTTAGAGAACCCATGTTTTCAGTTCCATGTGTCCCTTATCAAGGACAAAAAATTGAGCTCTGTTAAATGCACTTTCATCCAAAAAATTAGCACATAATGGAATGTAAGTCCAGTACAGTCAACTTCACGAATGTGAAGAAAGAAACTGTCACCTAGTTGGAAATCAAACAAAAAGAAGAAAAAAGACAATATCAACAGACCTTCCATACTCGTCCACAAGCATTCCTTCCATTTCTCTTATAGGATCATCAACAGCTCTCTCAGCTCGAGATGGACGTCTAAGGGACAATCCAACAGAGGTATCATCATTTGAAACTCCAAAATCATCTATATAGCGCCTCAGAACAGATTCAGGTAGGACTTTTCTCTCCAGCCACAACCGTAGGACCTGGGAATCCAGATAGGTCAATGTCATCCTCATAACAAAATGTGCATAGTTAAATCCACATAACGTCAAATTCACCTTAAGACACTGACGACGATTTTCACGAGCACTAGCTCCAGGTGGAGCAGCTGCACCAAGAAGGCGAGGCAAAGCGGCTTGAACTGTTGGAACATATGAGGCTCCAGCAATACCTAATGTACCATAAAGAAAAATAAGGTCACAGCACAACTAAAACCAAAGGAATTGTCATCAAGTGCATGAAGAGTTTCTGATTGTAATGAATAAGAGCTACACTTGGAGAAACTATTGCTGTGAAGGAAGAAACAACCTTTTTGATTGTGCGAACACTGCGTAATTGAGTCCACAAGGAAGAAAAGGTCCACTTTGCGATGAAAACTTGGCTCAGTTTCCAGCTTTCGAATAAGAAGTTCAACAACCTGTACAATCACTTTTTGAATATTTTAGAATCATTTGAATGACGCAGTTCTCCAAATTCTCCTTCACAAGGTATAGCGGACTAGAATACAAATATCAGTTTCTTGCCCTCCATGCTTACACTTGACTCAATTTTGCTACATACAATCCTAATTTTCTTTCTTATCAAAATTAAATCAAAACAAAACCTAACATAATTTTGATATAGCACAATTTGAACCATTAAAATAGGCCCTAAATGGGGACCCAAAGCATAGATGATGCAACGACTCCAAAACTTGATCTTCCAAAGATATAATACAGTGTACTATATGACTAACTTAGTATATTAAATATTTCAGTACAGCACCACAATTCTGACGTAGCAAACAATTCCCATAAGGAAAAAGAAAGCTGATAGCAAGATTTGAGAAATCAAGATAGATAATATTTCACCACACTAGACAATTTGGAAAAAAAGTAATCAGGAAGGAACTGTAACGCAACATTAACTCACCTCATTTGCAATTCCATACTTGGCACAGTCAATGGCAAGCCGAGTTGCTCGTCCGATACTTTCTTTTGTCCTTGACAAGGTCTCTACCATCCCTTCAAAAGCATCACGTGCAACAGCAGCCTCAGTACCACCACTCAGTGAGCCACCACCGGCCCTTTGTCCTGAACTCAATCTTCGCTCCTCAGTTTCCTCATTGTCCAATTGATTGTGGGATGATGATTCCCGAGTATGAATAGTTGGAGAAACTAAATTAACATGATGATGAATTCCTTGCATATCTCCCTGTAGCAGATTGCTTGTTTCAGATATAAAAGGTTGCACAAGAGATGGGCTGAGTGTGCTGCCATGCATATCATTAGCAAAAATTAGAGAAGAATTAAGGTTTCCCAGAGAAAATTGTTGCGAGTGAGCTAGCTTCCTTTTTGCTTGGGCAGCTGCAATAAGATGCTTCATAGACATAGCAGAATCTGGAGTTTTTGATTCCACAAACCAACCACTCCTATCTTCCATACCGACTTGCAGTCTGTAATAAGGCAAAACAAAATCACAAAAAGATCATGGGTAATCTAACATATTGAAAGAATTTCACCAGGAAAAGGATTATACTCTGCTGAAGTCTCCAGCAAATCGGCACTTATCCTTAACGGTGCTTTAGGCGTAGTTTTGAGCCTTTCTCCTGATAGAGCTGGTCTATTCATTTGACTAGCCCCATTACCATAAGATGTATTCAAGCAACCTGAAACATGACCAGAAACCTTACTAGAACCAGGCTGAGGCCCTTTTATTGAGGAAACTTTAATCACAGGCTTGGCAGGTTCATGATGTTCCCCGATTGACTTGGTAGCAGGAAAAAATCGTGGGGATTGTCTAGGTGATGTAGAAATAGGTTTGGAATCCTTGGACGATAAGTGTTCCATTTCTACTTTTCCAGGACTTGGAGGACCAGACATGTCAGGTTTCTTCATAATCTTTTGTTGGCTATGTGACACTGTTTCCTTTGAACGGCTGCGTTCGAATCCAAAAGAAGCCCCCATATTTTTCTCTGTGTTGATGATACCACCATGCTGCTGTCTTAACAAACCTGTAACATTTGCATCTTTCTTCTTGATAGTATCAGACATAGACCTAGGTTCCCTAGAAACTCTGCCTGACCCTCCATGAACTGGAGTTTTTGGCTCCTCGTCTTCATCATCATCACCATATAGGCAAACAGCTCTTCGTCTTTTGGGAAGTTGGTGAACTGTAGCTCCAGCATTACTGGAAGATGAAACATTCGTTTGATCAAGAGAACTTTTTGCTATTCTGTCATCAGAATTAAGTGAAGTAGAACCCAACATTGCCTCCAAAGCGCGCCTATGGCGTTTAGTTACTGGAAGCACAGCTTCATCACCAGAAAGATCAGCTTTAACTTTAATCATTTCAGCAGAAGCATCAGATTTGGCTTTCACTGTTGGAGAAAGTAAATCAGTCCTATCCGGTTGAAGAGAGACATCGGACTTATCATTACTGACTCGCAAGGGAACATAAGATCTGTCTTTTCCTGTCTGAGCTCTTAAAGCCAAAAGAATTTCTCGTCTACCGTCTGAATCTTTAACTGATTTTTCATCAGCAGTAGATCTCGAAGCATGATTCATCAAATTTTTAGATGATAATCTCACAGCAGCACCATCTTCCACATCTACAAACTTTGACTTTTTAGCAGGATGAGAAGTATCACCAGCTTCAAACTTTGAACTTCCAGGTCTAGGGTGGAGCCCTGTTTTTCTATTACTGATCTCAGGTGTGAGCTTGGCAACACTGTCATTACTACCTTGACAGACCCTCGAACCCTTTTGATATTTTATCAGTTTTTTTGACTTCTTTCCACTACTCATTCCTGATTCTGATTTAACAGCAACAGGAGAAGATCCTGCACAATGAACCCCAGCAATTTCAGCTCTAATTCCATCTTCCAATTTTCCACCAACATCTATGGAGTCCTTCAATGATTTCACCCCAGTACTACCACTTCCCTCACCAGAACCCTCCAACTTCCTCTTTGAATCAGTACCCAATATCTTTGACTTATGACCATTCATCAATGTACTATTACCAACTTTCTTGGCGCAATTAGCATATTTCACATCATCGACGTTTTCAACCTTCACACGATAGCCATCATCAATATCAGATCCCAATGATGTGTGATGTTGTTCTTCACCATTGAACAATGGAGAAGGCTTTACAACATCATCATCAGTTTCACCTTCCCTATTTGAATGTGAATCTAACTTGGAGTTAAAATCCCCAGTTCCATCATCTGATGTTTCTTCATGGGGTCCATCAATTAAGTCAACATCCATCCTATCGTCTAGGCCATCAGCAGAAGGACCGTCACAGCCAAGTGCTGATTCATCCACATCATCTCCCAAACCACCAAGCTTTCTTTTCTGCAACTCTTCAAATGCCACAGAGATTTCCTTCACAGCTTGGGAAAAGGACTTACCTGTCTTACCTTGACACCGTGCAGACAATTTGTTCTTCACATCACTAGTGAATATCTGGATATCAGCAGATGTAACAAAAGCTCTGCAAAAGGAAAACAAATTACATGGAGAAATAAAACAAAAAAATAGAACAAGGAACAATCCATTCAATCATCAGAAGCTATGAAATTTCCAGGTAATAACCAGATACTGAATAAAAGCAAACAAAACACCAACTTTCCACATCTAAGGAGAAGACAATCAATGCTTCTCATATTTTTCTTTCATTCTTTTCCTTTTGCGCAATCAATAATACAAGAAGCCCAACAAGGTAAAGAGCAGGACAAGTTAGAACTGGCCTTCCTATTTCATACATCAAGAGGTACCCTGCCAAAAGTTTCTTAGTTTCTGCAAAGCTGCAAGGGTTATGAGTCAACCCTAGAAAGTAATCACATTCTTACATACAGCGGTGCCATGACAAATCCAAGCGCAAATATCAATGAACTTCCAAAGACTAACAAATTTGAAGAGATTTATGTCAGCACATGTGCAAAAAGAAATGCACACAACCAGATATTTTACATCACTTCAAATACAAAGAAAAATACTTTCATACTTTGGCTGCATGCTAAGCCAGTTAACCAGTAAATAGAAACAAAGTAAAATACTATTTGATTGATGCTATAAAATGGCAGACAATGTTCACTATGTATCCTCTCACGGCCAAACCACAATGAAAGGGTTAACTTTCAGCTTCAATCAAGAAACCAGTCATCTGTGTTGTCTACGCAAAATCATGTATATGATACTTCTACATGGTGGAACCGAAAAATATTTGCAGCAATTCATTATCTAAAAGGAACCATAAAATTCCAATTATGTGTAATCGCATATAAGTTTCACACTGTAATTTGATGTCTGTTCTTACATTGGTTTCTAACATGCTTCCATGCACTAGTTTTGCATGTATTTACACCTCAATATTGACTTTGTGGAAAATGATGAATAGAAAATGATTATCTTTTCCAGACTAAAGTACTGCTTCAATAAAAATTGAAAATTGTAAATGATAAATTGACTCAAGAGCGATAGAGTTAGGACCTTAATTTCACAAGCAATTTAGATGAATAGAATCATCCAGTACAAAATGCAGCGTCAAATTTTGTTTTTTCCATTATTCTAATAGACTATGCATGTGAAGATAACCTCAAGAAAGATCAAGTGCAATGCATGGCTTGCAATTTAAATCTAGCAGATGACGCAAAATCTTGAGCTTGAGAAAAACAAACCTGTTTAAAATCTAATCTACTAAACTTAACTCAGCCTCAAACATACACTAGTTGAGAATGTTAATTTAATAGCTTCCATCAAAACTTCAAAGTTTGGAAGGAATGCATTTAAATTACAACAAGAAAGTTCAACCAAAAAGCTATTACTCTCCATCTAGTCCAAATATAGTCTATTGTTTCCTGTTAATTAAAAAAATTCCCAACAAAAATTTTCCATTAACTACAAGGAAAGAAACAATTAAGAAGATATTCATCGTAAGAATCCACCAACGCCATCGAAAAGTTCAATAAATTGGAACAAGAATACATACATTTCTCCAGTTCCGAAGAAATGAACAAAATATTTCTTGGGATCAGGAGCTTTATCCCAGTCCTCAGGCCGGCTGATCTGTAAAGTAAAAACCCACAAATCTAGCTCAATATTTGTCATATTGAAATAAAACCAAAAATTTTAAATGGAAAAACGAAAAAGAACTTACAAACTCTAACACCGCACAGAGAAAAAGAAAGGAGAAAACATAAATTAGCATAGCATTCGAACCTTAATGTCTAAAGTTCACAACTACATCCACTTAACACTTGAGAACAACAATACTAAAGAAGAAAGATACGATTATCTTTCAAAAAAAAAAGAACAAACGAGTATGAAATCGACATCATCAGAAGAATCTGCCAACTTAATCAACTTAGTGCATCAAATGCAAAATAATGCACAACAAAAAATTCCCAACCCAACACATGATGAAGTAACGCAATCGAAGTACAACACAGAAGTGCCAAGTCAAATTCAGACTACCATGGGAAAAAAAAAAAAACAAAGCGCAATATAACTCCAAAATATCAGTCGTAACTCGTAAAGAAAACAGATTCAAAATCAAAACAAGCAAAAGAAGAACATTTTTTAAAAGAAACGATAGAAAATGGAAATAAAGACCTTGGCAGGCCAAGCGGGGTGACCCTTGACTTTAGCTAGAACAAGATCGCCCAAGCTCAACTGTTTCTTAGCCTTAGCCTTATTCGCTCCTTTTTTACGCCCCGGAGCCATAGGCGCTGTTCTCGTCCTCGTCGATCAATCGAACAAAATCAAACCACAATCTTATCGAATCACTCCAAAAACCCTAGGAACTATCAAAAGCGAAAATAGGAGATGGAAGCAAAAGAACAGAACCCAATTGGAACAAGAGATTAAAAGAACCCGATCGAAATTATAGAAGAAGCGGTGACCAGTGGAGGAGTGCCGGGTAGGGTTCCGGCAAGAGGAGCGTCATCTGACTAAGAAGGCGAGGGTTGCGAATTTAGAGAGAACATGAGAAAATAATTCGATATTTAGAAAGAGAGAGATACTTGAGGCGGTCGATAGAGAGAAGTAGAGAGGGTGAGGTGCTTTGGTTTTGCCTTGTGGAGCTTTAGAGAACTATTTCGCTGCCAGTTGGGGCTGTTTTGTAAATTCTGATTTTTAAGGAACACAACACTTTATTACGCGTAACTCGTTGATTGTTTGTTTTATTTATTGAAAATATAAGGATTTTCATAATTGATTTTTTAATAAAAAACTCTTAACTATTTAATTTTATGATCTAATCTAAAATACAACTATTTCTAAATAGTAATTAAAATAATAACCAAAGAGTGAATGTTGTTAAAGGCACCGTCCAAAGGGATTAATGTCCAATGCTGATTCTGATGAATGTATGGACGGAAACACATATTTAAAGCTCTTGTTGAGTTATAGAAGCATGAGAAGTCAAGAATCGCAAAAGAAACAAGTGAGTATACCAATTCAAGGAGAAGTTTTATAAAATTAAAAGTTAATCAACCAAAGTATGAGCCTTGAAGGACTTACCAGAATCACAGAGTTGGAAGCTGAATGGTTAGCTACGAAATATGTGCAAGTTTACAGGACCAACTTACATGAGCATCCTCAAAAGAAAGCACAACTTGGGAATTTCAATTCAAAATGCTTATACAGCCAAGAAAGTTTCTCTCCAAATGATAATAGAATAAGACACGGAAGATGTATGAAGCTTAGGAGTTCATGAACTGGTTCTGTTACATGAAACATTGACATCATACAAAATGAAAACCGAGTCTATACATACGTTTTACATTTCATAAGTAGATGAGTTAAACAGACTATTGTGGTCAGTCTTTAAAACTCGTGTAGAGTTTAGGTGCATTGCTGATTACAAGAGAACTAAATGGTCGCTATAAATTATTGTACAAACATGTGAATACAAATACATGCACATATACATTCACATAAGCATATAATTTTTTCGTTTTATTACTATTTTTGAAACGCTAACGATAGAAGCGCGTGAGGATTCCAGGATTAGAAGCTAAAGACCAATGTTATCCCCAGTGCAAACTACCACGCAGGTCTCAACACCCTTTAAGAACAAGAAAAAAAAAAAGGAAAGAAAACGAAAGAATCCAAGTGAACGAAGAGAACTTGCAAAATTTACCAGTTTATTAAACAGAAGACCAGGTTCAGTCCCTCAGTTAATACACAAATGATCTTATAATGCTGTGTTCTGATGTACTGCCACACAGAATCAATACCCTGATTTCACAACTTAGTGTTATGCACATGAAGCCAAAAGCTGAAAGTTAGCTAACTAACTTCATTACTTCAAGAGATTCCTTCTATGGATAAAAAAGAAATAAGTTATGATAGATAAATTGATTAATCCAACATAACAATATAAATTTGATAATGAGAACATCCAGAAACACCGGATGACTCAAAACAAGTAAGCATTAGTTTCAAAATCAGCATTAGTTTCAAAATCAAAGATCACTTTCCTCTTAAAATTTTCCCTCGATCTAAGGCGAACCCTTCCCTTTGCCTTCATTTCCAACAGCATCAGTCACCAAAGACGTTGGCCTTTGATCAATCACGTCATCAATAATACCAAACTCCTTTGCCTCGGTTGGGGTCATAAAATAATCTCTGTCCATATTCTTCTGAATAACATCTGCAGGCTGCCCCGTATGTTTTGAGTACAATTCATTCAGTGCATCCCAAACACGAACAATTTGCTTTGTATGAATTGTCATGTCCTTTGCCTGGCCACTGTACCCACCCGATGGCTGATGTATCATAATTGTTGCATTTGGAAGCGACTTCCTTTCACCCTTGGTGCCTGCAGCCAAAAGGAGAGAAGCCATAGACGCAGCTTGTCCTAGGCAAATTGTATTGATGGGAGATCTTACATATTGCATCGTGTCATATATAGCAAGTCCTGTACGTTAAACCAAAGCCATTATGTTCTCAACCATATACTGAATATCTATATGACAAAAATTTAAACAATATAACAAGATAGACATATATCATATTAGATTTCAGATAGCATGGCCCATTCCTGTTTTTAGTTAAGAAGTCCAGAAAAGAAACTAGAAGTGTGTGTATGAATTTGATACGTGAAAATAGATGTATTATGAGAGGGAGAGCCTTGGAGCAACTGGTAAAAATTACTCCTTTGTGACCATAAGGTCACAGGTTTGAATCACAGAAACAGCCTCTTTGTAAAAATTACAACGGAAAGGCTACATACATTGATGACCTTCCTCCAACCCTTGCTAAGCGGGGAGCTTTACACATAGAGTACGTTGACTTTTTAGAGTTATTATGATTTCAATCTACAATCTAGAGGAGAAGATTGTTCAAAGATTCTTGATTTAGTTTACTTTGATTAATCTCCATTAGTTTTAATTAAAAAAAAAACAAAATGTCTTTTAAGTGCAAGATTTATCATTGACAAATATAAAAACATATAATCTTAACCGTAAGTATGAAATTCACTAGCATGGTACCATTTATATAAAGTAGTATTTCCTCTAATCACATCAAAATATCAGTAATTGTCGCCGATTATCTATACAGGAATAAGAATCTCAATAAAGGATACCGGAGGTACATATCAGCTCAACATTTGGAATGCTTGTATAAATTTGTTTTCTTCAAATTAGTTAGGAATCATGCATGAAGAAAATCAGCAAATTCAATATCCGATTGAGGCTCAATACAGATTAAGAACTCTAATACAAAAACTAGATAGCAAAATCTAACTGAAAACTAGTTTAAATGAGAGAGAAGAACTTGGTAATCGCAATTAGAACTCTTTAACACAAAAATTAAATAGCAAACATGAGTCCAATTATAAGGAATTTAGGCCTAGTTACTTGTGACAAAATGTCACGAGTTTGGGTTCGTAGCAACTGAATTACTAACAAAATTACTGCACATTCGCAGTTGGAAGTAATTCCGATTCCAATTCAAGTTTAGGATCCAAAAAGTTCTTTCCTTCCATTGAAATTTATGTTTTGTTCTTGTTTCCAAGTTAAGAATCAAGATACAGTCAGCCAAAAATATCATAATACTTCCGTTCACTACTCTAAATATTCACAAGACTAATAACCTAATTACCTAAATCATCTATATAATCTAATAAGCTAATCCAATCAAATGATCAGAGCACAATATTTATTTATTAACAGCTATCAAAAGAAAGAAAAAAAAAAGTGGACGGAAAGATATAAGAATGAACCTGCAGTGACTTGCCCCCCGGGGGAATTAAGATACATATTGATGGGTTTGGAGGGGTTTTCAGACTCGAGGAAGAGAAGCTGAGCAACGACAACATGGGCAGTATCGTCGTTGATGGGTCCATTGATACAGATAATTCGCTCCTTGAGAAGCCTGGAGAAGATATCGTAAGCTCTCTCACCTCGAGAAGAGTGCTCTATCACCATAGGCACCAAAGCGTAGGAGCGAAAACTGGTGGCTCTAGCTGATTGGTTGAGCCACACAGGCAATCTTTTGGCCGTCGAGACAAGACCCCTCATGGCGAAGGAGGGTGGTGTTGTTTTGAAACGCAAGACGGAGGAGGTAGGTGGCGGAGAGTGGCGGTGGAAAGCGTGAGAGAGTTGAGTTGTAACTGAAGGGAGATTCAGATTGTTGGCGTTAAGAGACAGAGATTGAGGCGACATTTAGGACCTTTGTTATGTTAAACTACGCTGGTTCTGTTTTGGGCCTTATTTATGATTTTGGGGTTTGTTAACTTTCGCGTCAAGTTACGACTTTACTTAGAGGGCTAATTATTTGAATAATCTAAAATTTTATTCAAATTTATAATACTAATTCAAATTTTAAAAAATAACATTAAAATATTTTAATTTTTAACAAAAATAATTTGACATTAAACTATCTATTAATATAAATTATATTCTGAATGTATAGATATTACAGGGTTTTTTTTTTAGCTTGTGCTGGATATTTTTCTATATTTCATGAAAAAGTTGAATGAAATCAAAGTTTCATATTCGGTTTTAAATTAGATGTGTTACAGATGATGACTCAACATCGAATATAACTATTTATCTCAAAGAGGTTTACGAAAAAATACTTATTTAGCAAATAAAAAGAAAGTATATTATAAGAAATTAATTACTGACACGAGTATTCAGGAATCAAAAATTCCTTAACTTGAAGAACCTTTTTTTAATCATTTGATTTATTATTTATTATATCATGAATTCCAATAAATTTCTTTTCGTTTTCAATAATTTGTGAAAAAATGAATAGAAGAAACCATTTTGTTATGTGATTGTAGCATATTATATTTGTGACAAATATAAATTTTATTATTTAATAAATTTTAAAAACTTAAAATAATTATAAATTCTTTCTTATAATTTACTTCGTAATTATTTTAAAGTTTTTGATATTTTAAATTTATCAAATAATAAAATTCATATAACAAATATGCTAATCATTTAACAAAAATATTAATATTAATATGACATAACTTGTTACATCATTCACGTTAACAAAAAATTTAACATCGAACTATTTTTGTTAAAATTTAAGTATTTTAGTGTCACTTTTTTAAATTTGAGTAATTATTATAAAATTAAGTAAATTTTAATTTTTTAAAAAAGGTTTACAAATTACATTGAATTGTTCCTGTTCAACTTTATTTTTGTTCAAATTTAATTTTTTAATTTAAAATAAAATAACAATTTGGTATTTAAAAGTAGCATTTATACAAGTTGTATTAAACAATATTCGATCAAAATCATAAGTGAAATGATTTTGCAGAATTAAAAAATAAAATAAATAAATTTAATTATTAAGAAATCCTTTTAAATGAAATTTTCATTTTATAATTATAATATTTTTTATTATTTCTTGAATACATATTAAATAAATTAAATGTTATAATTATAATATTTGTTATTATTTCTTGAATGCATATTAAATAAATCAAATTTTAATTAGAACTTAAACTGATCATCTGAATTTAAATTCAACTAAAAATTCGATTAACTAAAATCTAAGAAATTGATTTTAAATCAAATTGAACTAAACGTGACTATATTTATTATTATAATTATATTATTTGCTACTTCATATTTTAAAAAAATTAATATTACACGAACAATTATTCATAATCAAATTACAAAGTCGAAACAATTAATATTGATAGATTCAACATGTTTACACTTTCGATCAATCACACTTGAAAATATTTTAACTGAATCATAATAATATAACTCGAACATTCAACTATTGAAAGGTAAAATTAGATATAGCAATGAGTTAAATTGAAGTCTATAACCTCTAATGTAAAGATGATTATAGTCTAAAAAATGTATTAATTATATCAAAATAATATTATTTTAGTAATATAAATGTGCTCATAGGACATTTGAGTGATTTTTATTGATTATTCAAATTTAAATTCAATTAAAAATTTGATCAGATTTAATTTAATTAATTAATTTTGAATTATTTTAAAATAAAACGTTACTATATTTGGTTAACTACATGTAAAAAAACTTTCTATAAATCGTTAAAAAGTGAAAAATTGAAAACAAAGAAGAAATACTAAGGGATCGTTTGGTTATACTTATATTTTTTTATTGTAGTTTTCTTTTTTGTTTGCAGTTTTTTGTTTATGTTTTTCTTTCAATTAAAAACAAAAACTTGTTGGGTTGTTCATGTTAATGTAGTTATATTTTTATCACCGATAATTACATACTAGATAAAACTTAAAGATAAATTATTTTTAATTAAATAAATATATTTAATCTCTTATATAATATTTATTAATAAATTATTAATAAAATTATGTTATTTTAATAAATAAATAATTTAAAAATGAAAATTTTATTTATAAATTAATATTTATTTGAAATATATTTTAATTATTAAATCAATTTTTATTTAAATATTTAAATATTTTTAATTTAATTAGATTTCTTAAGAATTATTAAATTTTAATTACATATAATTTATTATAAAATTTAAATAAATTATTCCTAATTTTTATTATTAATTAAATAATATATATTTAAATGATAGTAAATCACGTTATAAAAATAAAAATAAAAAATAAAAACCACTTTTTATATTTTCATAATTTTTAAAAATGGGGAGAAATCAAAACTAGAAACTAAAAATTAAAAAAAACTAATTTTTTACTAAATTTAAAAACAAAAACAAAAAAAATCAAAAATAAAAATTAAAACATACACTCCTTAAAGAACTATAAATGTTTAGAAGGTAAATATCTTTTCTGGCTCACGTGTGGCAAAATATTAATAACGACCTTCATGTTTTAGATTGATTTATTAATGTGGACGCAGAAAAAAGATGACATTAGATCATAAATCTTCAAACCCATTCATAATTTAAGCACTCGCATCACACGCATGATGCAAGTGAAAAATCCCTCCTATTTTCTGTGTTGGAGTTTATTTATTAGTTTTTTACAAACTCGTATCAATCGACTGTGACGACTTCGTCGCTTGCTCTGCAAGTCTTGGAAGAGATTTAAAGTTCTTCATTATCTCAAATTGACTCATTCTTTGGTAGTAGGGATGATAAAAAAAGGGCCTAATCTGATCCAGCCTAGCCCTTCGTCAATAAGTCAGATTCAGGTTGACCAAACCTCGAACCTGTTGGGAGCAAAATGTTGGGCGTTGGGTTTTAAAAATGACATCTTTTTGTATTTTAATCTTAAAAAAGACTTGGTTCGAGCTTATTGCTAGACATAATAATTCTGGCCCGGCTTATTTTTTGTCCGAATTTGGTGGGTCATAGGTAGATTACGGGTCGGTTCGGCCAGGCCTGTAGTCCTATAAAACGGTGTCGTTTTGATAGGTCCCAGTCAAAGCCAAAGAGAAAATGGATTGAAGAATAAGAAGTTGATAGTTTATTTTCTGATTTTTTTTCCTACTGCAGATACAAAATGCTTAAATAGAGAAAGGAATAACAAACAAATCCTAC
>JAOTAY010054343.1:0-49541 GCA_025629805.1 Erythroxylum baracoense | reverse complement strand
TTCTAAGGCCACTAACGGCACTAAGAGGAAAGTGGGCAACAAATGCTGTAATTAGTTGACAGCATCTTTGATTTTTTCAAATGAAAAATTGAAAAAAATCA
Organism: Erythroxylum baracoense; assembly: GCA_025629805.1. Lineage (NCBI taxonomy): Eukaryota > Viridiplantae > Streptophyta > Magnoliopsida > Malpighiales > Erythroxylaceae > Erythroxylum > Erythroxylum baracoense. The sequence goes on along the minus strand of JAOTAY010054343.1, from coordinate 49,440 downwards.
ATAAATAAGTGCAGCAGTAAAAATAATAATCTGGCAGCAGTAACTCAGTCCAAATAACTTAGTCCAAATACTTCTTATTCATTACACGAATCCTTGTCGATCTTCGTGGTGGGGTGCTATCATTACCTCCCCCATCAGAAGGAACCTTGTCCTCAAGGTCCAGAGTAGGAAAGCGGCTTTGCAACTCTGCAGAATTCTCCCACGTAGCATCTTCGACAGGCAAATGCTTCCATCGAACCAAACTCTCTTGAATCAGTTTAGAACCATGGCGAGTCCATCGTGTATCCAAAACAGCATCCGGTTCAACCACGACATCTCCATCAGTCGAAAATTGAGGTAAATCAGCAACAACAGGTAGATCAATGCCCACGTGCTTTTTGAGCATCGAAATGTGAAAAACTGGATGAATTCTGGAACCAGTCGGAAGTGTCAACTTGTAAGCAACTTTCCCAATTTTGTCCTCAATTGGAAAAGGACCATAATAACGACTGGCAAGCTTCTGAAATGCACGGTTGTAAACTGAATGTTGCCGGTAAGGTTGTAACTTAAGATAGACATAATCTCCAACATTGAATTCAATGTCCCGACGCTTGGAATCAGCCGATTGCTTCATCTGTGCGGCTGCTCGTGAGAGATTGATTTTTAATTCCCGCAAAATTGCATCTCGATTCTTTAAAGTTTGGTCAACTTCATGAACAGGTGTGTGACCAACCTCATAACTAGGAATAGATGGTGGGGGTCTGCCATACAAAGCCATGAAGGGCGTCATTCCAATTGAACGATGGAAAGAAGTATTATACCAATATTCGGCCCAAGGGAGGAAAGTGATCCATTTACGGGGCTGTTGAGAAGCAAAGCATCGGAGGTACTGCTCCAAACATCTGTTAATTACCTCCGACTGTCCATCCGTTTGGGGATGGTAAGAGGAACTCATATTAAGTTGTGTGCCCGACAGCTTGAAAAATTCACGCCAAAAATGGCTAATGAAAATTGGATCCCTGTCACTAATGATAGATTTTGGCATCCCATGATATTTAACTACCCCATCAACAAACTTCTCAGCAACAGTTTTAGCAGAATATGGATGAGAAAGGGGCAAGAAATGGGCAAACTTGCTAAGACGATCCACCACCACAAGAACAGAGTTTTTACCGTTAGAAGAAGGAAGGCCCTCGATGAAATCCATTGTTATATCATCCCAGACCTGATGTGGAATAGGCAAAGGTTGTAGGAGACCAGCTGGTTGGGTTGTGGAAGCCTTGTTCTTTTGACAAACAGAGCACGCAGCAATGTACTCCTGAATCTGAGAGCGCATTGAGGGCCAGAAGAATTGCTGGGCAATTCGTTTGTATGTGCGCAAGACCCCGGAATGGCCACCACTAGGCGAATCATGAAATTCCTGCAAAATTCTGGAGATTAAATCAGTATTTGGAGGAATCACAACTCGAGTTTTGTACAGAACCAGTCCATTGTGCCAAGAATAAGGGGCGCCGGGCTTCTCTGTTGCTAAATTGCCAATTTGCTGCATATAAGGATGAGTGGTCACTGTAGCTCGAATTTGGTCCCAAAGAGAAGTGTTTGGCATGAAGAGGGCATTTAAGCTTGGGCTGCCACTGACTCTAGACAAGGCGTCAGCAACTTTGTTTTCTTTACCCGGTTTATAAATAATTTCATAATCAAACCCCAACAATTTGGAGACCCATTTTTGCTGCTCTGGAGTGACAACCCGCTGTTCCACCATAAATTTGAGGCTTCTTTGATCAGTTTGGATGTAAAACTTCCTGCCAAGTATGTATGGACGCCAGGTACGGATAGCTTGTAGGATTGCCAACATCTCCTTTGCATAAGTGGACCAGGACAGTTTAGAGACACCCAAAGCACGGCTCATAAACGCTATAGGTCTGTCATTTTGAGAAAGAACAGCTCCTATGCCATTGTTAGAGGCATCGGTGGTGATGATAAAGGGTTCATCAAAATTAGGCATAGCAAGAATGGGCGTGGATGACATGGCGTCTTTCAAGGCTGTAAAAGCTTTGTCAGCTTCAGTAGTCCAGATAAATGGTCCCTTTTTCAGCAAATTTGTTAAAGGTTGAGCTATAACCCCATAATTTCGCACAAATTTTCGGTAATAACCTGTCAAGCCTAAAAAACCACGCAATTCAGTTGTATTTGTGGGTTTAGGCCAATCCACCATAGCTTTAATCTTTGTGTCATCCACCTGTACACCATTACAAGATACAATGTGCCCAAGGTACTCAAGTTGCTGCTGTCCAAAGGCACACTTACTGAGTTTGATGTAGAATTTATGGCCTCTCAATAATTCAAAAGCCAACCGCACATGTTGTAAATGTGCACTCCAATTTGGGCTATAAATCAAAACATCATCAAAGAAGACTAACACAAATTTTCGCAAATGTGGGCGGAAAATTGTGTTCATTAGTGCTTGGAAAGTAGAGGGAGCATTACACAAGCCGAAGGGCATTACCAGATACTAGTAGTGACCGTTGTGCGTGCGGAATGCAGTTTTGTGAACATCAGCCGGGTGGACTCGAACTTGATGGAATCCAGCGATGAAATCAAGCTTTGTGAAGTATGCCGAACCGTGTAGTTCATCCAACATATCGTCCACGGTTGGAATTGGAAATCTGTCCCGAATTGTTACAGCGTTCAAAGCTCTGTAATCCGTGCAAAAACGCCAAGAACCATCCTTTTTCTTTACAAGTAGCACAGGTGAAGAAAAGGGACTAGTACTAGCTCGAATCAGCCCTGAATTTAGCATTTCTTGAACCTGCTTTTCGATTTCTGCCTTCTGAAAATAAGCATATCTATATGGTCGAACATTGACAGGATTTGTACCTTCTTGCAGATTGATTCTATGGTTGACAACTCGTTCGGGAGGAAGCTGAGTTGGTCTTTGGTAGATGTCTGGGAATTGATCAAGCAGGCTTCTCATTTCTGGGTGCAGTCCGTCTGAAAGTATTGGAGCGGACTCTACACAAATAGCAAAAAGTGTGCCACTGTGTCTAATTGCCTTGGCTATAGTCTTCAAAGAGGTGGGCTTAATTGGTTGTTCTCTAATTCCCTGCAGGTGGCGTTGTTGACCTTCCCAAATGAAGTCCATTGTTAACTTGTTCCAATTGCATTGAACAGTCCCCAATTGCCGTAGCCACTGAATCCCTAAAACCACATCCAAACCGATAATTGGCAAGGAATAAAACGTAATTGTGAAAGGTATACCTTGCAATTCGGTAGAGATATTTGAGAATTGGCCACTGCACTTCAAGGGCACACCCGTTGCTACCTTTACATTGAAGGATTTGGTTGTCTCCGCTGGAAGCTTGAGTGATTCGACCACCTTTTCGTTGATAAAATTATGGGTAGAGCCACTGTCAATAAGGCAAATTAATTCCAGGGATTTGATTTGAATTGCTACCCGCATTGTACCCGTTGATGACATTCCCGTGAGAGCATGTAAGGAGATCTCGGGTTCTGTGTCTTCATCTTCCCCAGAATCGACTCCACCATCAAGGAGAAGAAGTTGGGGTTTGGAGCATCTATGGCCAGGAATAAATTTCTCATCGCAGTTAAAACACAATCCTTGGGATCGCCTCTTTTGCATTTCTTCCCATGGTAGCCGTTTAATCGGCGTTGTTGATTTGCCTTTTGAAGGGGACAGATTGCTCGATTGATAGGATGGACGAATTGCACCTTTTTGACGCTGCAATTGTTCATCTTTCATACGAGCTAAGCTGATGGCATCTTTGAGAGTTTTAGGTTTGAACATTCGTATACCTTCCGCAATTTCTGGTTTTAACCCTCCCATAAATGTTCCCACCAATGCCTTTTGCGTCCAACCGTTAACCCGATTTCCCAACCGTTCAAACTCTCGTTGATACTCGCGTAAAGGTCCCGTCTGTCGAATTTTGGAAAGGGACTCGTCAAAATCCTCGCAGTCAGAGGGCCCAAAGCGAGACCATAGCTCATCAGAGAATTCCTTCCACGATACCTCCTTCTCAGATTCGGTATATGTTCTGCGCAACCATTGCCACCATTCATTAGCTTCTCCTCGAAGGTGGTAGGAAGCCAAAGATACTTTCTCTGAATCTTGAGTTCCCTGGTATTCAAAGAACTGCCCAACTCTAGTGAACCATTCTGTTGGGTCTTCACCCGAATATTTTGGGAATTCGAGCTTCGCAAGCTTCGCAGAGAACAATGACTTTCCTCCTTCCCTATAATCCCCTTGGTGAACAGGGTTTTTGCTATTCCGGTCACCGGCACTGCTAGATGCGCCTCTACTAGAGAGAGAGAGTTCTGATAGTTTAGTGATGGCTGCCTTAATCTGTTGCAGTTCATCACCAAGCCCCTGTTCCATTTTGGACAGGTTGTCTTGGAGTTGGCCAAGCCCAGCTTCTAGCTGCTCGATTCTTTCCTTGTTGGTAGACATGAAAAAGAGATAAAGAAGGGAAGCAAGGAGTGGGTAACCGCGCTCTGATACCACTGATAGGTCCCAGTCAAAGCCAAAGAGAAAATGGATTGAAGAATAAGAAGTTGATAGTTTATTTTCTGATTTTTTCCTACTGCAGATACAAAATGCTTAAATAGAGAAAGGAATAACAAACAAATCCTACTTCTAAGGCCACTAACGGCACTAAGAGGAAAGTGGGCAACAAATGCTGTAATTAGTTGACAGCATCTTTGATTTTTTTCAAATGAAAAAATTGAAAAAAAAATCAATAAATAAGTGCAGCAGTAAAAATAATAATCTAGCAGCAGTAACTCAGTCCAAATACTTCTTATTCATTACACAAATCCTTGTCGATCTTCGTGGTGGGGTGCTATCACGTTTTGTCCAAAACAACACCGTTTTATATTTTTTTAATAAAAAATATAGACGGACTGGGTTTAACCTAGCTAGTCCGTGGCCCACCGAGCCGCTGGCTGACCTGATTGAAGCTGAGCTAGAATAGGCCGAGGGGCGACCCAGGCCCTATCCGGCCCATTGACATCTTTACTTGTTGCCATCCATATTTTCTTGTTTCAAGTCATATGCTTTAAAAAAAAACAAATAAATATAAAAAATTTTATTTAAGATATTAAATAATTGAGTTTAGAGGGCTAGTTTCTTAGACAAAAAATGTAATTTAAACATAAAATTTCCATCATAATATAATTTAAACTTTAACGTTTCATAGTATTTAAGTTTAATTTTAATATTTTCAAAATATTTAAAATAGATTATAATAAATAAAAAAATAAAATTATGATAATTGTTTATATATTTTTCAAAAATCTTTTAATAAATCTCATTGCTAAGTGCGAGTCACATTATGTTATGAGAGCTTCACTAATAGATAAGCTTGGTCATTAAAAAAAGATAAAACAAATCAAAAGCAAACCAATATATATAATCATGTATTCTTCAAATGGTTAGGTGATGATACAAGGAAAGAAGTCAAGTCACCCAAAACGGTCCGCCGTCTTATTATATATTATCTAATAGAAAATAGGAAGAAAAACTAATAACAAAGAAACATAAAGAATTAAGAAACGGTAAGTAGAATCATTGCCCGTAGAATCCAATTGTGATTGCATGCACGTGCTCTGACATCAACATCACGTGACATCCCCACAACTAGATTAAATAGATTGATCCTCACAAACTATAGTAACCACAGAATTGTTAGCTAAATTGGTAAAAGACGAAAGGTCAAGAGAAATTGGAGGCGGACTTCTAGAAGATTTGACTCTTTTTCACATTTAATGACATAAATTCACAAAATTTATACAAAATGCCATCTAGGCTCATATATTGAAACGACATGTATGCCACGCTTATAATGGCTTCGTACGACACGGTCAAACCTAACGACCAATCCATGTCTACATAACCAAATTTGTTTCTTTTTTCTTTTTGTTTTTTTCTATAATTAAAAAAGAAAAGAAATACACGATGCTCACATTGGTGACCTATGGTTTCTTTCGAGAAGCCCTTCAAGAACAACCCTCTTCTTGTGTTCCTCCGAATCCAAATCCGGTTCGATCGAACCGATTTTGCGAGCATAATCAAGAGGGTCAACCACGGTTCGTAGACGAGGAACAAAATAAAACCATGCACAGGTGCAAAGAACCGCACATACTCGACCACATAGTAACATGAGCAATAACGTCACCGTTATAATGGACATACCAATCATGGGGTCGGAAGAACTTTTAGCCATGGCACCACTGTCCTTTTGAGGTTTTTTAACAGTGACCCGACTGTGTGATGGCAGGTTTTCTTTATAGATCGGGTTCGAAAAAGAGATTGAGCGTGACACTGAAGTGGGTCGACCCGAGTTTTGGTTATACTGTTGGGTCGACCGGGTTTTTATAGCATCACTCCGGCGGAATCCTAGTCGTTTGTTGTTCATGTCAATTGGAGAACCGACTTGTTCCAAACTTTTCCCATGTTCAAGGATGATTTTCTCGTTAGACATAGAGCCATGTCCTGTCTGAAATAAAATTAAGTGAAGACCAAAAATATTACTGTAATAATGAGAGCTTAAATAATTAGCTTACAGCGCTAAATATCATAATCAAAGTTACGAATAACGTATAGTTAATAATTTTTTTAGTTCAATACAATACATTACGATCCGATACGGTCGGGACATTGATTTTTGTTTTGCATACCTCTCGAGGTTTTAATCTTGGTGGTTCTTCCGAGGAACTTATTTCCTGGGTACGTGGTGGAATCTGGTGAGATACGGTAGGATTTGGAGTAGGACTTGCAGGTATGTCAATGGATTTGCACTTCAACTTTGCCCTTCTCGTTGAGTAGGTTCTCTTGTCATGTATCTTCTTCTTTTCGGACACGGTAGATTCAACGATCGGAACAGTTCTTTTGCAGCCAAACCTCGACGGAGACAGCCATGGTTGTTTTTTCTTCTTGATCGTCTTGATAATATCTGTTTGGACAGGTTTGGACTTGGGGGAGTTTTTCCGGGAAAATCCAAAACAAGCCAGAAAAAGGGATGTTTTGGGAATGGCTAGTGGAGGTTTTTTCAAGGTTTCATCCATGGGATATGCAGAGAAAGAGCAATCGGCGCATTGAGGACTTTGAATATGCTTGGAGCGGTTGGCTTATAGGACCACTGTTTTCTCTAAATAATCATTTTCTTGGTGTAATGGTCAAAAACTCGGAGGCTAAGATCAAGGATTCAATATATTAAATAATTATAATGTAAAATAATTAGAATAATTTGGGAAAAGGGTTTTGTAATTGTAAGAGAGAGATACAGTTGCATAGATTTTGTTAGGTTTGATTTTAGACTTTGGACTTCGTGGCTTGGTCGTTTCTCTTACACGCTTTCACTTGTACACGTTTTCACCTTCTCCATTTAATTGATTTATATACCATTAATTTAGTTCAATTTCTCTCAAATAATAAAATGTTAGTTTAGCATATATGTCTACTCCTTTATGTTTGGTTGTTTAACTGTCACATTCTGTCTGCTTGTCCAGTCAGTTTCACTGTTTCAGATCTTAATAGGTACAATTTATACAATTTGCCATGCACATGACAACACATAATAAGACTATGTTATAATCGGAGCACCATGTTCTTGTAAGGGTGTTCTAATCTTATATTACTTAATTTTATTTATATATTTGTGTGAACTTATAAATATGTCGATGAGATTTAATGAAGTATTATAAAAATTGATTAATTAGAACAGAAGATCTGTTTTCTTATAACCAGTTCTTCATTTTTTTATGACAAGGCAAAATAAAAAAAGACCTTATTTTTGCCTCTTCTTGTTTTTTTTATAAATGTCAATAATAGGTTTTTATAAAAACATAGAATGAAACAAAAAAAAGGTAAGTTAAGAGTAAGTCATGAGCAGTTGTCCTTTCTAACTTTGCTCTTACATAGGTCCAGCCTGATTGTATATGTATATAACATATATTTATATATGCAAAATGAAAGTTTTTGTCACAGCAGAGTGAGTTTTTAAAGGTCTAGATTTAAGTTAAGAATTTACTTAATTTTAACTTATGTGATTACGTTTAATATTAAAATTTATATTAGATTGACTGAATTGATATTTTTTTAATTATTCACTTATAAACTTATTTTAATAGTTGAATTAATAATTTTTAAAAATTGTTTATAAACTTAGTTTTAAGATATGTTACATACTAAAATTTATAATTGATTGGTTAAATTGAAAACTTGTTAAGTACATTATATTTAGCCCATTAATATAAGTTACATTTTTTAAATATGTAAATTGAAATAAAAGATCAAAACTAGATAAGGTTTAATATAATTGACTCCAACATACAAACACACGCAATCCACCAAAAATATTATCAACGATACGACGCGGATCAGGAACAAGGGATTGTGACACCGTGAATGGCACCATCTAACATATACTAGTGATTAACATGTTTTTTTTTTTTCATTTTCAACTATATGATGTAGGAACCGTGTTAACTTTCAACATGAATCAAGAAAATCTTTAATTATATTTGTTTTTTATAACCTATGGATCTGTGGTTTCAAAATGACTTACTAATCTACGTATTGTAAGAGAATAATCACCGAACATCACGTGGCTTGTATTTAAGGATGCTAATTTTGAATCGATTGATCTAATTTTAGCTTAAGTTGATCGAGTCACAGGTTAAAAGTGGTCAGTTTGACCCCTAATTTATGATCTGTCTGTTACTTTAAAAATAATGTCGTTTTTGACATTTAAAAAAATATAAGATGAGTCGGATTGGCTCGACCCACCCGTGGTCTGTCAGGTCACGGGTTAGACCACGGGCTGACCTATATAGACCTATCGGCTCAAAAGTCAGCCCCGACTAGGACCGACCCATTGACATTCCTACTTGTATTAGTTTCATTAAATTTATCTAAAATCTTAATTATCTGAAACCACAAATATTGATAAAAAATTACATTCTTCAAAATAAATATTTTCAGTATAACTTAAATGAATCATTCCTTTAATAATTTCTAAAAATTTTAAAATTTTACTATTAATGCTTATAAAAACAACAACAACAACACCCCAGCTAGAAAGAAGGGTTGTTTTTGATAGACATGTAAATAAATACATCTACATAGAATAATAAAAAATGCAATTTAATACATAATACAATACATGTAGAATATAGAAATTAAATACACAAACCCGGAAAAAGACAAGTACCAAAAGAAATCAGACCATCCAATACAAGACATTAATTAGATTAAGTAAGACACTACTTAGGTCAAATAATTAGGAGGAAATTACCACTTTAAAAAAAATTATAATATTAATAAAAAACTAACTATAAAACAAAATTCAAAGAAAAATGTTTAAAAGGTTTAAGAGAACTAAAAATATCTCTTTAAATGAGATTTTTTATTCGTGTCATAGTATGCTAAAATTTACGCCAAAGTTTTTTATTACAGGCATGTATTCGATAAGTTCCCGTAAAATCATATTATTTTTTATTAATTCCCTTCAATTTTTTTAAGTCTTCATTTTTTTACTCGTAGAGTCTGTAAGTGTTAATTTTCTCGCATTAATGTTTATGAAAATTTAAATTAATTAACAACATTACAGTTGATGTAAAATAACAATATAGACATATACATTATAAAAAATTTCACGAAAATAAAAATTAATCTATATATACAATTTAACATGAAGTGTTAAATTATAAAATTCTAACTAATAAGTGCTTATCTATATTTGTATAAAATTTTTAAAATTAACTTTTATATTTTATTCTTTACTTTTACTTACATAAAGGTTCAATGGAAGATGACAAGTATGCATTAGAGGACGCTAAAAATAAATAACAAGGAATTACGCGCACAAAAGTTTTCACGGCAAGCCAGACCAAATTTAACATTTGTAATGATTCAGAACCTATGATAAATGGAGACTAATAACATACCAAATATTTTGTTCCAGTTACTCTGTTTCAACTCTAATTTATTAAAATTTATTCATATATTTATATGAGATCCATATAAATGTGTGTATGAAATTTAACAGAATATGATATAAACATCATAATTAGTGCAGGATATCTGATCCCGAATAATAAAGGTTGCCAATTTATACGGTGATTACGAGTTTACGGAAAAGCTAATTTATTATCGTCATCATTAATACTCAGTTAAACTCCTACTGAAATGCAACATTTGAAGAGATTCGATAATACACAACCTTACTTTTATTTAATAAAAAGACTATTTAGACCCATGTGTAAGAAAAAACTAATTTATATTAAGAATAAAAATATTTAAATTTTAGTAGATTTAGTCTAATTTAATTTTAAGTTAATAGATTAATTTTGATTTAATTAAATATAAATTTATTAACTCAAATATATGATTAATCTTAAATTTTACATTTTCAATAAATTGAATCATATTTATTTAAATTAGATTTAAGTTGAATTTGAATTAGGAAACTCTAAATTTAGCTTAACAACGAAATTTAAACTTTTTAATAATTTCTAAAGTTTGAGCAAATTTAATTTCAAGTCCACTTATTCAAATTTAAATAATTTTGAATCTTATTTGAGCATTTAGGTCTTAATTTGCACTATAAGAATATTTGACGATATTATGAACAGTTGGGCGACACGATAGCTACGTGGGGAACAGCTCTTACGTGCGGAAGAGATAAAAAGGTTGACTGAAAGAGAGTACTCATCCCAATTACGTGAGTCGTGACCTCTAAGTGGGATGGTGTTAGTAAATATATTCTTGGCAATTAGGTTAAAAGTTGGAAATTTACCAAGTAATTTACAGGATTACCCTAATCGCTTTCCTGTATCCTCCGTACAAATGACAACTAAAGGAAAACCGACGAAGCAGGTAACATTTTACAGCCTAGGTGGAGGCGTGGAGCAGGGAGTTGGCGGGCGAGAGCGGTGACGCTGCAACCTGCTATAGAGCCTAGAGTTGGCAGTGGCGATGGCAGTGACGAAGGCTGGAGTGCGTGCTGGTAATAGTGTGACAGACTGAACGAGTAAGCGAGGTTGCGTGGCGAGTGGGGACAGTGGGACTTCATCACGACTGGCGACGGTGGCAAGTGGCGGCAGCGACGATGGGATGGAGGGGTGACTGCACCTGAGGCTTGAGAGTGAGATAGGCTGGTGGGTGAAACGACATCCGCTTGTTGTATTAGGGTTAGTAGGATATGGGTTTTTGTTCTTTTTGCAATTTGGTCTTGCAAATTTTTAATTTTACAAATTCGTCCGAAACTATACTGGTATTATAAATACAGTACTGAAAGTTTTCTATTGCTGCAATAGAAAACTATGCTGGTACAGTACTGAAAGTTACTTTACTGTTTCCCAGCTAGTAAAGTACAGTAATATATTCTTTTGCTACCATGCGACTTCTGCACATAACTTACATAAATAATTATATATAATTGAAATTTTATTTAGTCCATACTCTAAACAAAACAAATATAATTTCATCTGATATTAAAATAATATGGTATCTCATGTCAGCAGGATTTATACCTAGTGTTGATATTTTATTAAAATAATATCATGGACAATCAAAAAGCTGAAAGCTGATACACACGAAAACAAAACTCTATTTACTCAAGTTCAATCTTTTTCGAAGATTGAAAAGAAATCTTTCCAACTGCATCTATAAATTAACAAATAACTTTCACCTCCAAGTTGTACCGAATCAGTATTTCTTTTCCAGTAGATACCGCTTCATGAAAATACACACCTGGACAATAGGAAACAACAAAGCTCTTTGTTTGAAGTGCCCTATAGTATCCCTGAGCTTGAGAGCGTATCTGAATTTCTTGAAGGAGCACAATGGATACACCATAATATGAATCAAATAATTTTAAGGGCAACGAAAATGGCTATCGGAAATGTCATCGAAGGTGCTCTATCTAACATTCATCTTACATGTCATGCAGTGTTCTCAATGCAATGTTCTCCACCGCTATAGACCTTCAGCTTCTGACCCCGCAGACCATTCCAAAAGGCTGCAGCAGTTACCACTTTCTTGCCAGGAAGCTGAACTTCTAATACCTGATTGTTTTACCAAACCATCAGAATTAGCGAGCAAAATAGCTCGTGATTTGGATTCAATTTCACAAATTACTGAAACGAGCATAACGGATCATCATCTGTATTCAAACTTTTCTGAACAGGTCTGCTTTTCAATATCAGAACTAGAACATTTTACTTTCTTTATAGACACTTCTCATTTTTCTGCCAAAGCCACAAAGACTATCCTGCATATCAATATTCTGGAAATATAAAATATGGTGCAGGATGGTTGAAAAGACCTCAAGTGCCGTGGACCTTCCACATGGGAACACCAAAGCACCCCTGTAAAAAGTGATCTCATCCACTTCATTGTCTTGAGGAACTCCCAGGAGGAGAACTCTTGTGGTAATGATCTTAAGTTCTAACTCACTCTGATTACCTTTGCTGTCTATAAGTAGTACTTTCGCTCTCGTTCCTGGCCATCCTGCAAATGCACGAACCTAAAAGGATTGGATGCATTCAGCGCAAGGTCACTTTAGGTGGAAAAATGAGAGCTTACTTTATTATGTATTACTACAGCTTCCTGATCAAAGGACAACCAAGATTCCTCGGGAGTTATCTGCATGAAGCAGAAATATTAAGCAAGTCTTGATCCAATATATGCACTATAAAAAAGGACTAATTAGAAACCTATTTTGGGATCAAACAATTTAATCACAACAATAGCTTGCTTATTAGTGACCTAATTATTCAACGTCCTCAAAACCTGGACCAACAGGGAAAAGAAACAAGTGAAACGAACAAGAAGGAGGAGAAATTAAAACAACTTCATTAGTGACTTTGTGACCCTTTTCCATCAGATATCGAATTAGTCATTTTATCATCTCATTAAGCTTCAAATTCTTTTCATACAAAGTGGGATCTTCTGTTTTCTTTGTAAGCCATTATGACACCATGATTAACCACAATAACTGACGATGAAAACCCAATGAGAGGCTGGCTCATGCTTTTCACTTCAAAAACTTCTAGTACGTAGAACTTTTATTGCAAACCTACCAAACCTCATTGAGAACAGTTATGATGTCGACCTACAAACAACATTTAAGATAACAAAATAACAAAAAATCCATGTTGGGTACATTCAAATACAGAGCAGATAAGGAGGCCATGATTGGAAAAGATAAATTCTAACATTGATAGGATACACCAAACAGATAAATTCTAACATTGACAGGATACACCAAACATGATCTATTAACCTTATAACCCTGTATTCCAAAATACACAATCAAATACATAAGTACCTTTGGAGCCAAGGTGGCTTTAGAATCATCTTGAGGTTGAGCTTTCAGCTTGGCAGATCCATCAAAGATAGCGGGCAATTCATGAACAAGAAGTTTAGATCCTGTAAATAAAAGAGCATTGATTAGTAAAACAGATTTAACAGTAACATGAACCACATTGATGAGAAACTAGAGCTGGTATATCATAGATCAGTATCCTAATAAAAAAAATAGCTTTATGTTGAAGGAAAAGGCAGATTATAATTGATTGAGGTGAAGGAGCAGCAATAAGTACAGGGTGAAATTCCTAAGCAAATAATATGAGAAAGTAGACCTTGATGATTGATGTCATTATCATCATTATCCATCGTACATCATATGTATAACAAAATAGTATAGACATGCATCTAGTTTGCTACCTATAAACTTGAATGTTAGAACAAAGTTGAGGATTATCGGGTTATTCAAACTATGTATTAGATTCCGGATCAAAAACAGAAATAACTACAGAGAAGTATAAGACAAATACCAATTAATACATAAAAAGAATTTAGTTGGATTAATGATAACATGGAAATAAGTATAGCAGAGACATGCCTTCTGAGAATAGCAATGCAAGCAAATCAGGAGCCTGCAAGAACAGAAATGTAAGACATCAAATGATTTAAAAGCAACAATGCTTTATTAAGAAATGTAAATAAACAAAACAAGTCTAGCTATTTCTCTAAAGATATTCATGGATATTACAAACTAATGATGCAATTTACAATCTGTAACTAGAATCACTACTCCGTAGGGCTTATGTGCACTGAATAGTGAAAGAGATTATAAATGTAACAAGAATGTAAAATTACAATTCTGATGGTGGTTGTCTTTCACAAATATGACTTCCAGAGTTCACAAGCACAATAACGAAACACAAGTATACACTTCTAATTGGTCAATTGTTAAAACATGACAAATATTTGCCTCGAATAGAGTCTAGAATGCTAGTTCGTGCAACCTGTTTAAAAGATTTCACTAAACTAAACAGATCTCCTACTATAGCATGCTACAGTGATTGGTTATTGATACGGTATAACTAGTTGAAGAACTGGATCCTAAGTTTCGCAGCTGCTATAAGTAACATAGAATAGTAGTATCCGTACCTTAATTTGATCATCAACTTCCAGCCTTTCACAGCAAATGATAGGGCCAGCATCTAGAGCACGAACAGTGAATGCCAATGATACTCCAGTTTCTTTAGCACCATCCTAATGCAGAGATTTTAGTGCAAATTTATGAGAAGATGTAGTAAAATAAATCAGGGCCTCTAAAAGTGTAAGGGAACCTGCAAAGCTCTTTGAACAGGAGCAGCACCACGGTAAAGTGGCAGTAGACTTGGATGTATATTCACTGTCCCTGAGAAAAGTATATTTGCACTTGAGAAAAATTCTAGGACAAGAATTCAGGTTACATTACACAGAGAGTAAATATATAGCTAATTGTTTTCCTCTTATACTTCTAAGCATGTGTTTATACCAACTACTTTTGTGCTAAGAGTCAAAGAAAAGAAAAGGAGGCCCAAGAAAGTTGAACAAAAGCATACAAGACAAGCACTAAGAGAGAAAAACATAGAAGGACATTGACAGCTCCAGACGTGTATTAGTGACAAACTGACGAGTTTTCATAACAGTATAGAACGGATAGCCATGTTTCCTTTTTGAAAAAGTAAATGAATAATATTAATATATAAAGGTTTGGACATAAATGATCAAGCCCCGGTTAAAAGGTTCAATACTGAAACTAAAACAGCAGTCTCTCATGAGTTCACACGTACGCATCAGCCATAGGAATGGATAGCCATGTTAACAAGACCTCAAATTTGGCAATTGTCTTAAAGTTGGGCACAAAAACAGCAATTTAGTTTCATTAAGTCACGTCCAATAAGCATTTAGTTCCCATCTAATCAATAACCCAAACCAAAAAAGAATATTTAGACAACAGAAAAAAGAACAACCAAATCCATCATATGCTGTTGTCCCACAGAAGAAGATCTCCAGGATTTGGAATTTGGAGACACAAATCTTTCACAATTCTGAAATTTTTTCCCTTGGCATCCAAATTGCAAATCCAAGACTCCCATCATTAGGCCAGACAATGGCCACTAGCAACGAAATATTTTGAACCACTAAATAACAAACTTAAACACAAGTATTGATCATAAACTTCAACAGTCCATTTTAGAAAAGCAACGGTGCAGTACAATTTTTCATGTATTAAAACATTAACTAAAGAGAACATTGTATTTACACCACAGAATGATTACAACTCAAAGTTTAGAATTACATTATGTTAAAGCAGAAGTAGCAGATATTAAGGGAACATTAGACTAGACTGAATGGAACAAGATTGGAAACCAGGAACATTATTTTTGTATCCTAAACCTTTTGTATTATTCTAGATCTTTTGGGCACTTTAGATTGTATATAATCTTTTATCAATGAAATCCGTTAGCTTTTGAAAAAAAAAAAAGCAGAAGTAGCAGATGGATGAAAGTTTGCAATTCATTAGCTCAAGAAAAATTCACTAACCTCGTGGTGGAACATTAAGAAACTTGGTAGGTAAAATATTCCCATATGCTGCTGTAACACAAAGTTCTGGCTGTAATGCTCTTAGACTGGACAAGAAGGAGTCCTGAGTTCAAGAAGAAGGTTCAGGTGTTACCTTCACAACTCATTATCTTCAAAACAGAGTGAAAAAGTTTTCACAGGTCATGATAAAAAGTCCTCAAAATTCATAACCTTCTTCACGACTACTTCAGTGCCTAAAAAATTTCTAAGTTGTAGAGAGGTACGGCATATGTAGAGAGTAGGAGCATGATCAGAAAAATGAAAATTCTCCATGGGACAGCAATGAACATATTGCAAAGATATTTTGCTAGTGAAAGTCAATAACTACCTCTCCAGCTCGTTCAGGCGTGAAAATGAGGTCGGAAGGGAAGCCTTTGTCAAGAGCATACTGAGCAACAGGGGAAGGCATCAGCTTTTTACCTCGACCACTTCGAGCAGGTGGCTGAGTAATAATTGCTGCTACCTGAAGAAAACAAATCAATAAATGCATCACTTCTACGTCAACCAACAATGCTCTTAACATTTCTCCACAAATTTTAGATTGAACTCGCATGGTCATTACGGAGAACTACCCGCATCAAATTGCAGATAACATTATTGGATTCCAAGGCTAGAGAACCAGCAAAAGGAAACAAAAAAGACAAAACACTGTTAGCATATTTAACTTCTAACAGTTCCTTTTTTTAGTCTCCTCCAATTCCCAGTGTGAGTCAATGTGTGATTGCTGGGAAATGAAATTAAAGAAAAACAAATGCACGAACTTTTACCTCGAACTCCGAATTGGGGGCCGAAGAAGCATTGAGAAGAGCGTCAAGAACAGTTGTAGAAACCTAGAACACGAAACCCACTTCCATAAAAACGTAAACCAGCACACATACTAATGTAGTACATTCATGCAAGCGGAGTGTTATATAGAGTTGAATGGAAGATACCTGGGGAGACCCTAAGAAGACAAGTCGTTTCTTGTTAGAAGAAGAAGAAGAAGAAGAAGAAGAAGAAGAGGAAAAAGAAACCGGCGTTGCCCTTGAAACCTGTGAATTGAAGCAAAAGAGACGACGCAGCGTGAGCGAACAGTTCATAGCTATCTATGAACTCAGAACTGTGACTGCTTGGCTGGATTGTGGAAGAGACAGCCTATCCAGTCTACTTATTTACTGTAGTCTTCATCAAAGCTTCACAAAGAAAGGGTATATGACAGCAATTAACTAAAAATCTCTTCGTAATATACAACCTTCTCGAGATGTATAAAATTTTAAGGGGTATAATAATATGCAATTTTATTTTTAATCAATAAAAAATGTTTATAAAAATAAATATATAAAAATTAAATAAGTAAATTAACCAAAATATTTAAAACAAAATTTTTTATTTATTACTATATACTTTAGGCTTAATTAGATTTAATAAAAATTAATTAATTAATTAATTACAATTTTTAAATATACAATAATTGCTCAATTCAAAAATTAAATACTTTAAATTATTTTAATTAATTAATTTTTAATTACTAAATAAAATAGTATTATTTTAAATAAATTATATATAAGTAAATTATAACACTTCTATTTTACCTTTTATTTTAATATAAATGTATAAAATTTTAAATACCTATAATATAAAATAATTAATCAATAAATAATCTCATTTTATTCGAACAGATTTACTCTGAAAAACAAACAAAAAAGACATAATTAAAAAAATTAAACAGATCAAAAGTCAAACAAATTATTATTATTATTATCATATCTAAGAAGTGAAATAGCAATAGTGCAATACTGCTGTAAGGAGGAACCACAGATCAGATCCGACACTTCAACACCATAGCTTTCGGATTTTGATTGAAACCTGATAACAATGTCTTCGGCCTTTGTCAATCTCGAGGATTCTCCTATGTTCGAGAAGCAGGTGAACCCTTTTACTCTTGTCACTGTCACACCACCTCTGTTTCTTTCTTCATTTGTTGCAACTGACGTTTTCAGTTCAATTAAATGTTGAAAATGATTGGTATTCCAGATTTTTATAATGTGATTCTGATTTTCAAGTCATTCATTGTCTTGATGATACTTGTCCGTTAGAGTTTTGGATCCTCGTCTTGTGTAACGTCTCAATTCGATCCCTTTTCAGGGTTTGTTCATCTATAAAGAAAGATGAATTGAGAGATCTTAATAATTTGTGGAGGCATTTGAAGGTTGTTGCATTTTTACTGTTGTGGGCTGGGACAAAGTTAGAATGTTTTGAAATTTTATAGGCTTATGAAGAAGTTCTTCTATTCCTATTCCTTGTGTAACTAACTAACCTGAAAGTTTTGAATTTTGGCTCCAATTTCTTATGCTCTCTTATCATCGGTTTTTTACACTCTTTATATCATCCTCTCTCTGGTTTACTTGCTGAAGGTGGAAGCTTTCTCTAGTTAATATTCTTTGAATGTGGATTAACTGGTCCTTACCTGTTTCTTATGAGAAGAATGAGACTTGGTGTAGAAGTGATGTTTGCTCCTTTATGCATCACAGATTTGGGAAAAATCCGTTGCAAACGGGGCTCTTTTGGGTTTATCAGTATAGTGAGCTGAATATTTAAATAGTATTTGTTATTCTACCACGTATTTCCTTACGGTATATACAAGCCCTATAAGAACTTCTAAGTAGTCATTGCCTAAGTAAGCAACTGATTCGGAACAAGAAGACTGGTTTTGGATAGGGAATTGAGTGATCATCAGGGGTAGGAAAATTAGTTTTTGTTTTCAAGAGGAATGTATACAGGAAAAAGAAATAAAGAAAATAATAAATTGAAAATTATTTAGAATCTATCTGTTCATGAAATTTAAGTATTCCGTATGAGACTTTTGTTTACTTCAACATATACAGGCCTTGTTTTGTTTTTGGATACAATGGGACTTAAAAGTGAGCATATAACTTTAGTGGCAGGGGGCAGCTTCAGTCTTACCGGAGCTCCAGCTTGTCAACAAAACTGTATAAACCTATATGCCTTCAAAGTTTGATGATTTTGACCTTCTTGAAACTAGATTCTTTTTGGAAACCTGTTTATTCACCGTGGATATTGACATAATTGTTGATTGACACATACATGCATGGTTTTTGACCATGATTCGGAGAAGAATAATTGTTCTTATTATTCTTGGGTTTTTGTTGTTTTTACAGATATGTTGTCTAGAACAGATAACTGATGAGTTGAGAAATCGTTGCCAAAACTTGTACAAAGGATGTAAGAGGTTCCTGTAAGTGTTTTCATCTTTCCTTACAAGTTCTTCACAGCCTCTTGATTCTCATATCACTTCTAGTTCATGTTCTTTGATTTGTCCATACAAGCATTTTCAGACTCATAATTGACTTTGATGAATGTAGTATTGATATCCATAGGCCCTAAAAGTTGGTAGAAAAGTCCTTATAAATTAATTGATGCATTCATCCATGTTCCTTTCTACATTTTTTTTCTATTTCTAACCTCCTTGTCGATGAAGCTTCTCCAGTGCATGATGTGGTGTACTGGGATGGATCTTTAGTGATATTGTCTACAAGTTGATTGATGTGTAGATTAGACATTTTCCAGCTTAACATTTATTGTTTTTATAGGTTATTCTATTTGTGTTCTATTTCTCTTGTACAATGTTTGTATCTACCTGTTTGGGTACACACTGTCGGCAAGGTGATTATTTTGTATGAACTTTATGGACAGATGGTAGGTATACGTAAAAATGAGGAATATGAAAGTTCTTCTCGACAGGACTTTCATCTAAATTAACAGCTAGACTTAAATAAATTGAGTATCTCAAACTTAAGCACCACAAAATTTTGAAATTATAGGGCCAATCTGGAATGAAGGCTCAGCTTTAAGGACCATTATTGCCTTTGCCGGAAAAACAGTTTTTATAAATTTAAAACCTCTTATTGGAAATGAATTATTGTGAAAAAGTGAAGACAGATAAGTACTTGCTAGCAATATAATTGGTGTGTTTGCAAACAAAATTAGAACTTTATAAGAACAAACAACCAAAGCAGAAGGGGTGTTTAGGTTTAGGGACTAAAATTGTGTTTGAACAAGGATTAATCATTCGTAATGGGTAGTATTGAGTTTCTATTGTGCTCAAACTATTTGGTAAGCGAGAAAAGATTACAACTTGTTTTGTTTGTATATGAAAAGTTGAAATTTTTGTGTGATCAGAACTATCTTGTCTTTTTCAGTTCGGTAGGTGGAATTTGAGTTGAAGGGTTTGTGAGAGAAGTTTGGGTTCATTGTGCTTAATTGAAAAGATAGTGAAAAATCTATTTCTGGTCTAAAGAAATCTTGTACTGCTGTGAACTTCTCTTTATGTCTCATTGTCAAATGATCTTCTTATTTATGTGGATTTCTCATACCCTCTTGATGCCTTTTTATTGATAGAAGTGAGTTAGATACCAAAAAGGTCATTCTCCTTTCCTTTTCTTTTGGTTACTGCAGCAATTTTTTTCCCAGACTTTTGATTTGTAAATTATCAATTTTACAAAAAGTTGCTTATATCTTAATCATTTCCACAGGGCAGTTCTTGGAGAAGCATGTAATGCTGATACTACCTTTGCAGATTCTTTAGAATTATTTGGTGGTGGACAAGATGATCCTGTCAGTGTTTCAATAGGAGGTTGTTTAACATTTTATTTTTAAATGCACTTGCTATTGGAATTGCCTACGATCTCTCCCTCTTTCTCTTTCTCTCCCAGACACGCTCACATTCACACACACACTCACATGCAGACAAATAAACAAACACGCTGAAACACACTTAAACTTACACTCACACATGCTCATACACTGATGGATAGACACATAAGCATGCAAGGGATGCTTTTTGCGAGGGATGAGGAAGGGAAAGTAAGCAGGGATGTAGGTTTTGCTATCTAGAAGGGATAAAATAATTTTAAGTCTTGGATCCTGGGTTCACATGATCTGTTGCAAAATGGACTTAAAAGCACCACTTGGAGTCTATCTAGACTTACATTAATTTATTCTTTATCTTCAATACATGAGAGGCATAACTATTTTTGCAGTTCCTTTTCACAAACCTTTATCCTTACATAACTTAGAGGTGCAGTTCCTAACTAATATATCCGCATGCTTTCTCAATGTCCATCTTAATGACTGTGCTGTTTCGTTCTTTGATTTAACTACCTACCATTTCACTAGATATCCTAAACTGTCTATAACTGTTTTCTTAGTGGCTGTACTGTTTTCATATCATCTTCTTCAGTTTCAATGCGATACATTGGAACTGTTATATTGGTGCCGTATTGAAGCCTTCTATAAAATATAATGTTAACAAAACTGGATTCCCAAGTTCCTGCCTAACAGTATGTAAACCAGCTTTCAGCTAAGATTCAAGGCTTTGACATTGTGTGTGCCTTTTTCTGGTAAAAAATTGCCTTGATTGATTCTACCCCTTTGTTTCCTATCACAGTTTTTGTAAGAGGAATCACTTCTCCACGACAGTTTACACATTGGAGTTGGTTACTGTGCCAAAGTTTATGAATTCTGCCCTCGGATGGATGCCCCTCTCCTTTCAATGCCCATGATCACATAAAAAAAGTGGATGTTTAGTGTCATCAAAACTTTTTTCTTCATCTCAGAGATCTAGAGTTTTATCTGCTTGAAACATTTTCCTCATATTCACAGACATGTCTCTGTTTGGTGTTCTATATAGAGTTTCAGATAGCTTTGAAGTTCATCATGATCTAGTGTTTCGTTTGGGAAAATGTCATAAGATTTGATTTTCTTTCCATTAAGCAGTTCCTATAGAATCTGTTGGCCACAGTTTCCTTTTTCCAAGAACACGTAAAATGTGACAGAAACCCAACAGAATTGTTTTATTTTCACTTTCATGCATTTAGGAACGTTACAGTAATATATAGATTGTAATTACTGGTTAGTCTTGGTTGCATTCTTATTCATTTTTGCTGCTAAATCAGGTCCAGTCATAACCAAGTTCGTCAATGCGTTTCGTGAACTTTCTACTTACAAAGAGCTTCTTCGTTCCCAAGTGAGTGCTCAATTTACAGTTTTACCTTAGAGGGTTTTACTGACCCATCAGTTATGTGATACAGACACAACTTTGTATGAAAAAAATGAAGACTTTCATAAGTCACATTTTCCCTTTACTTGGCTGGTTTATGTAACATGTTGTATATGAATCGTAACAAGTCATTTGTCATAGGTAGAGCATGTGCTGATTGATCGATTAACGCACTTTATGGATGTTGATCTTCGAGATGCAAAGGTGCTTCAATTTGTCTCTAATACTTTTACTTCTTTTGCCCTTAGTAATGTTACAAGTTATACATGCTTTTATTGCAGGAGTCTCGTAGACGCTTTGATAAAGCTAATCATGCTTACAATCAGGTATTTAAGAACACATTGAAAAGGATTACTCTTCAATAGTAATGGGTAAAAATAAGTAAAAAATAGGATTTCTGAATAGATGATGATTGTATGAACTAACTCTTCCATGCAATTTATTGTACAACTTGTGCTTTTGACGTTGGATTAATCTAGATCGTTGGATTAAAATACCACCTGTTGGTCCAAGTGGCAATTAGATTGCTTCCCCTCAAGCAAGATCTCGGGTTTGAGTCTTGTGGATTGAACAAGCAGGCACTGGGAGACCCCCCTGGTGGGTCCACCTCACTCAACCCGGGTTAGTTGGGGCCTAATTGTGGCTTCCAGGGCACTGGTGGTCCTCAAATCAGAAGGAATAAGTTTCTAAGATTTCATCAAGATTCCTTGTGCATAAGTAATTGAAGCAATTGTGGTTGACTCTTCTCAGTTGCAGAAACTTTGACTTCTTGTTGGATTCTAATTGCTTGAATGAAAACTTCACTATTTGATTTAATAGCTTGAATTAATCAACTGTTATAGTCACGCTTGAACTATCACTGGTGAAGTGAATTCCTTAGTTCAGCACCGACGCTTCTTAATAAAAAGAAACCAACAGCATAAACTTTTGGTACCTGAAATGAGGTTTACCAACATTTTTGAGTCCACACTGTCATCCCAACTTCAAATGAACCGTTAAAGCTGAACCTAAATGAAAACTTCAAGAATAAGTAAAAAGAAACTTTAGGACAAACAAAATAAAAATATTTGGTATGAAAAAGAACTATCAATAATACTATGGTGGCACTGTTCATCCTACAGTGTTAAAACAAACTAATAAGTGAAGATGTGAACAGTGTCACGTTAGTAATGTTCACCCTGTTATGATAGGTATCCTCTCTTTGCTTTTCAGGGTTTTTCTGGCTTTAGTACCATGTCCAAGAGCTATTTAACTAAATAATTTGAACTGTTCAGCGAGATTCAGAAATAGATTATGTATTATTCTAACCCACCTCTTCACATAGTGGGGAGAGAAATACAAATTCAATGATAGCAACACAATTGGAGCATGGGGCATCATAGTCATACAAGGTTCTAATACCATGTTATGAAAATTTTCAACCCAAATGTTTATGCTATCACACGAGGCTTTTGAGTTCAAATATCATTCTAATAGAGCTTAATCTAATGTAAATTCATTTTATTGTGCTGTTGTGGTAGCACTTGAAACATGCTGGGGAGGTTGTTCTTGCATTTTGGTGTTTTGAAATCTTCATTCTTCTTGTTACCTTCGCTAGCACTTCTGTATGATTTTTAGATCTGTTATTCCACACACAATGAAAACTCTTACAATGCTGAACTTGAAGCTGCTAATGCTTCTATACCAAAGTTTTCTGTTCTTGAATTTTCTGAGTGTTTGTCAATGTTGCAATTAAGAATGCCTGGAGTTCTTTGAGTTTGAGCAAGCAATACATTTGGCCAACTAACAGAGGCAGTAACATCCATGTAGCAAGCAGAAATGTTGTCTCTATACCTCTACAAGTAGTCCCAGCTTACTGCATCTCTTTATCAATTGAAAGCCACAATGATATATGCAGTGGATGCTTGCTAATTTGTTCTCTATTCCCATGCAAGTGGGTTTTTAGAATTTATATGTAGTTGCTCAATAATTTTAATTTCTTCATTTCTTGACAAGGTTGAGATTCTAATGGCTAGTATTTTCTCATTGGTCATTGCCAGTCACGTGAGAAATTTATGTCCTTGAAGAAAAATACACGTGGAGACATTGTTGAAGAATTTGAAGAGGTATATCCTGTCTTTTCTTTGCTATTAAAACAGAAGTTTTTTCCCTTAAGCCTTCAATTATTGTGAGCTAGGAGGTGAACCTTAATTTGCCAGGGTAGGTATAAAGGGAGCTTATTGAAAGCTGGGGTTTTAAGTTGCCAGTTATTTTTCAATGATAATTCATGAACTCTATGTACGTAAAATGTTAGACTTGTGATGCTTAAAATCTCTGGACTTGAAATTAAAGGTCTCTCTAACTGGCCTGTTATTTGAGTCCATCTGTCTGTAACCAAAATTTCTACTATTTTATGAACACTTTTGGCAAGAAAGATCTAAAGGAGCTTCAGAACATCAATTTGAAGTGATTTTGCATTTGTGCATGTCTTGACCTGTAAATTAACAGCTTGCAAAAACCTATTTTTGATGTATTTATTTTTCTCTTTTAATTACTAAATAATTTCTTGCAAGGAAGTTCAATTTGCAAAATAAGTATTAATTGACACCAAGGATTTTGCACTTTTCACTTTTTCTTTTGTTTTTATGATTGCAAATTTTGTAAATCTTCAGACTTGCTACAGTGCGATTGGTGGAGAATTTAAAGAAGAAAACTTTTCAGTCATATTTTCTTTGTATTTGTTTTAGGCTAAATGTTGTCTACGTCAGGTTCTTTGCATATGTTAGGACTGATATAGGTGAGGATAATTTAGAAAAGGGGGAGAATAACAGAAAAGGGAATAAGCCTAGGATATGGAGAGTATATCGAGGAGAAAGAAAGAAGGTATAGAGGGGAGTGAGTTAGTGGCTGAGCTGGCAAAACAGAATTGTTTTCGGGACTAGGTGGTTTTGAGGCAGGGAGGAGGTGAGGAAAGAGGAGAAGAGCAGATTGTGAGTGTAGACAGAAAGAGGATTGTTCTTTCTGAGGAGCTTTTAGCTCTGGGGTGGTGTTTCTTGGAAATCACTACTTGTAATAGCAATATTATACTCTGAATAATAGCAATATAGTACTCAGTTACTCAATAATATAAACTTACTCTAATATTAGAAAACTAGAGTTTTATCGGCATATATATTCTATTCTTTAGATTTTGGAGATATTAATCTGTCTGCTATTGTCATAATATGAGACATTGGATGCATTTGTCTTTACTTTCTTTTCCTAATTATTTTGTATTTTGTACGTCTGTTGACAAGTTAAGGAACACTATAATTCTTGCTTTTGCAGGATCTGCAGAACTCTAAGTCAGCATTTGAGAAAAGCCGCTTTAACCTAGTGCGTTTTCTATAAATTCTGCCCCTTTCTTTTACCAATTACTTTTTCCATAAAACTTTCTGCTCCTAAGGATCATTAATCTTTGGTCTCAAGGAACTCAGGTAAATGCACTCATGAATATTGAATCAAAGAAGAAGTACGAGTTCCTGGAATCCATAAGTGCAATTATGGATGCTCATCTGAGATATTTTAAGCTGGTACAGTTTATGTTCTTAGTCAAACGTTAACTGCTTGTTTGATTTACTGTTTAATGTAAATTACTTTGTAACTGAATAAAGTTTCTTGGATAGTGTTCAATAATTTTTCAAGTTATTTTATCCAAGAGAAGTTATGGTGTTTAAAAAGTCATATGTTGGTGCTTTTGGATAGGAGAGGCAGACTTAAAAAGATTTTTATGATGATTAGAATTTTGGTGCTATATCCAAATGCTTTTTCTTTTTCGTTTTTATCCCTCAAAAATGTGAGGCCCCCCATGCTTCTTTGTGTCTCTTTCACCATGTTTCTTTATAAAATAAATGCATTCTATTGATTGTTTTATGTGTATATATAGTGGACCAAAAAAGATATGTGTATATATTTTCAAATCCATTTTTAGGATTCATTACGTGCAATATATATTCGTATCAGTAAAATATATACACCAGGAGATTTCATATGCATATCGTCTTAAAAGTTACCATACTTCTTTTTCTTTCCACATTTTATTTAAAAAAGGTGATAATTCTCATAATTTAAAACAGGATTGAATTTGTCAAATCAAATGTTAACAGCAGTTTGAATTACTTTAAACCAGATAATTTGCAAAAATGCACCTTCTTTTATTAAAGTTCTTTTGGAAATATTAAATGAAATCAAGATGCTCTTCAAACTGTAACCCTCTTATTTAAAATTATGCTCAAAAAGTTACATGATTAATGGACAAACCCTAATTTGGTAATTGTGAAATTAGGATTCAAGAAGATGAAGAAGAACAGAGAGCTTGAGAGAGAACAATATATTGTTAGTAGTTGTTTCTGTTACACACCTACTAGCCGTTACTCCCTTCCAATAGTTTGTTTACAAGTCTCGCTAACCTATGCTTCATTAAAACGAGCTATGTTGTTTTGACTTAGCTCAAGAGTTCTCCGAATGACGTCGTTGTTTGCTATCCTGCTACTTTGGCTGTTCATCATCGTCTTCCTACTCTGAATGACATTGTTGCTTGCTACCCTTCTATTACTTCTGCTGTTCATCATCATCTTCATACTTCTTCTCATTTATCGCTTCATTCTGTAACAGAAAATATCTTCGCCAAATAGTGAATGAAAAGTTCTTGATTTAAGATCCAAATCTCTTGGCTGTATGACTAAAATTAACTTTTGCTCTGTGATGTAGGGGTATGATTTATTCAGCCAAATAGAGCCATTTATTCACCAGGTATGGATAAAATTATGTTTCCAATTGGTTTTGCAAATATAAATAAGAAGAGATTTGATTTTTTTTCCATTTTGGGTTCACATACTTTGCTTTTAGGTATTGAACATGAGATGCTAGATTGGTTACCTGTTCATAAATATATCTTCTGATCTTAGGTTAAATATCCTGACTTAATGTCTAAAGTTTGATTTCGACTTAGTTTAGAAGAGTATGTTGAGTCCATTATAAACTTTTGGATTTGACATCTGATTACCAGACACAGAAGACTAAAAATTCATATGCTGATTTTATGTTCGCTTTCTAAGATAGTTTCTTAAAGATCATGCAAATTCTTTTCTTAAATTTAACCAAAGCATGGATAATATGATTAAATAAACATCATGCATTTTTAGACAATTTATTGCAAGATATGCTTCTAAACAAACTAAAATGTTGAAAATGAATATACTAAATATTAAAGTCACACGGTTTTCAATCCAATAAAGTTATAAGAGTTGAATTTTTTTATGAAGCTGAAGGAATAGGATTTTATTTGATAATTTTCCTCAATACTTTCATGAGGATTCAAACTGACATCCACCTCTCTCTTGGGTTTTGAATTCCTCTATGTTTAAGGTCTTTAAATGTCTTGGGAAATAATCCAAGAGCTTCCTCTCTATTTTGTGTAGCATTTTACTAAATCATAAAAGTTGTATATTCATCATATCTATGTCCCATAAAATGACTTCTAAAGTTTTTCCATTTTCTCTCTAACAAAATTTAAATAGTTCAATTTTTTTGCTTGGTTAAGTGTTTTCTGCAAATTGAACTAGTAATGAGCATCTCTATATTGCAGGTCTTAACATATGCACAACAATCGAAAGAACTGGCTAATATTGAACAAGATAAACTTGCAAAAAGGATTCAAGAATTCAGGACCCAATCTGAGCTGGATAGCATTCGGGCTTCATGTAACCTAGAACCTTCAGTGGGTGCTGATGGCACTCATGTTGTTGGTATGGATTCTTACAGAAACATAGAAGCAATTATGCAGTCCCCTGCTGATGGGGAGGTAAATAATCTGTTTGCAACTTTTCTCAATTCTATTAGCTCTTTCGTGACTGAAACAATGAAAACATAGATTTTGTTTGATTGACGTTAGCTACATGGTTTCGTTCGATTCGTTGTTATCTCCATAATCCTTAAGCAAATCCTATTTCTTTTTTATCTACTTCAAATTGTACTTTTTAAACCAGAGTGGATCAAAATTCAAAACTAAAGGCAATTAGAAAGCAAGGACTCATTGCTTAATTGTCTACTTTTACATTATATCCCTCCACTTGGGTGGTCAACTTCCTTTCTCTGTAAATGATGTCGGACAGAGTGATTTCGATGTAATTACTCATGTCTCTGGTGAATGACAATGCTTTTGAATGTTTTCTTGGTTATGAAGGGCAATCCTTGAGGGGAAGGGTTTAGTGTTTGAAACAATAAGAGAACTAATTTGACACCTATAGCTTCAGAGGTCAGAGGTTAAACATGCCTTTTTCATTGTGCATATTTCCATTCTCATTGCAAATTTTAGGAGTGGATTCTGATGTTGTGGAATTTTCCTTGTCTTAAATTGATATGATTGAATGATGTTATTCTCTAAAATTTTTTTGTTCCTAAATTATGGATAGCTTTTTGATGAGTTTCTCTCTTTCTATGGGCGGTATATTCAAACTTCATTGTGCCTCTAAGTTTTTAGTTACATGTTATGCTTTGCACTATTTCGGAGGTTACCCTTGAGACCAATTTTGCTTTATGATCTGCATCTGTGTGTGCGCATGCATGTGTGTGCTATCTACATTGATGTACTCATAATGAAGTTTCATACACGTTCATGCTATGTACATTGACATAAGCTATAATTGTTCTTCTTAAATTACAAAATGTAATTATAGCTGTTGACTTTTGGTTCTTTGTGCCAGGTGGATGTCTCAATTGGGTCCTGATGATCCTTCTAATTTCTTCCTGCTTTATTCATTTGTAGGTCCATATTATTAAGAAAGGATACCTACTAAAACGTTCTAGTTCCAAGGGAGATTGGAAGAGAAGGTTCTTTGTACTAGACAGTCAAGGGACTCTATATTATTACAGAAACAAGGGTCTCAAACTGACGGTATACTGTACCTTCATATTACTTGTCCTCAACAAAATCAAATGATAATGTATCAAGATCCTTTACTCATTTATAGGTCCATACTGTATTTTAAATGGTCTGTTCTTGCTAAAAATGCGAGTGTGTGCCAGAGATGGAATAATCTCACCGATTTTGGTTATCATGAGAACTTACTAATTGATATTTTAGTCAATTTTGCAACTGTGGTAGATATATCATTCAAAACTTAATCGAGTTCTGCTAGGTGGTGGTGTTTTCAAATATGCGTTCTAAACGAAAGCAAAATTTGGTGTTCATCAAATGCAAAAGGAAGTCCTTTTACAGGTTTTCCAATTGTTGATATTTGGTTAGTTGATAATATACTAAAAGATTAAAACGTCTCTTTGAAATAAGTAGTTGTGTTGTTGAACTGTTATAGGTTGTTGACATATTTCTATAATCGTAGCTGTATGGCACTACCAATGACTAAACAAATACTGTAATTGCTTGTTGGACTTTTTGATTGTAACTTAAAGATGTGATAGAAGCACAAATGGAGTTTATGGGACTGGCTATCCATGTGAATTGTCAAAATCTTGATGGCCACTTGACCTAATTTCTAAAAGAGTATTGATACAGAATTCTTGGTTCAAGGGACCAAGCTTTATATATATAGTATAAGATGTGATAAGATTTACTTTTAGTAGGGTGAGTGTGTTGGTGGTTCAAGGGAACAAGTTATAAAGTTGAGCTTTCGTTCTTCTACAGATTTTCATTCAAACAAGCATTTGACTAGTTGTACATATTCGATCTAATTTAGATTGTTTATGGAATGGTATGTAGCCATCCAAAATTATTGTGTTGGCTATGATTTGAGAACTTAAAGATGAAGAAATGGACTTGGCTTTATGCTTCAGAAGTGTCACAAGTTTGCTAGGCATCTTGTACTCCAGAAAGATTTGGAATATTAACATCTCTCTTTGTTTATGAGTGTAAAGTATGTACTTTGACTGTTCTTATCTAGGATTACTAGGCATATCATAATAATGGTAACACTGAAATTTTGTTGGTCGAACTCCAGAGCGTTAGAGAACAATCTATCAAGAGAGCCATGAATGAGCAGTGTTTATTTGAGTAAGAACACTGTATTAAGTTGTGTTTGAAAGCTGGGGAGTGGTTGTGCTTAAGCCACTCTTGAAGCTAATAATGCGTATTAGCTGGGTGTCCATTTGGGAAGAGTGCTGGCATCTGGTTTAGAGTAGCATCACGATTCTAAGTCAGATTTTGTATGTCTTCTGTTGGCATAGTAACAAGGGATATTTCTTCTTGCCATTAGTTGTGCCTATTAACCAACAATTTTCATTGCCCATTGAACTTAATTCACCCGTAACTATGTATGAAATTTATGTTGGAAGTCTCATAATTATGTAGGGCTAAGGAGCTACTTTTCTTTGAATATGAAAACGTATTGTTTCTTTAACTTGCTCAGGGATTCCGTCATCGCCCATCTGCATCTGCAGAACAAAACAGCGGTGTATTTGCTAGATTTCGTACAAGGCATAGCAGGGTTTCTTCTATTGGTGAAGGAAGTTTAGACTGTTGTTTTATTGATCTCCGTACTTCAACATTAAAAATGGATGCAGAGGACACGGATTTGCGGCTTTGCTTCAGGATAATTTCCCCATCAAAAACTTACACATTGCAGGTAAATTAATTGGTTGAGTAATGGCACATGCTTTGTTCATTTACTATGTAACACTTTTCTCAATTTACATATGTTTTGATCTGAGCCATAGATGGTTAGTTTCGAGGTCCAAAAATGCAAAGTATGATGCAGATTACAGTACAATTTTTATCCAGTATAAAACTCAATCAAAACAAATGTTATGAAATTAAGCTTTTCCAATGAGAGAAATTTATAGGTCATGTCTGGTTTTGTCAGGCTGAAAATGGAGCAGACAGATCAGAGTGGGCAAACAAAATCAGTGGAGCGATAGCTTCTCTTTTGAACTCTCATTTCCTGCAACAGGTTAGTCTTTGCAGAGCATTGTGTTTTCACATGGTTCAGGTTCTTGCTAACATAAAGTTTGTTGCTCTTTAGTCACATCGAACACTGAAGCATTTGGAAATTAATGAATCTGCAAGCATTGCTTCTTCTGATTTTGGAAAACTCCATTGTGGTAAACAATCAGTAGATGATATAAAGGCCAACAATAGAGGTGATTCTGTCTCTACTATTCTTCGAAAGATAAGTGGAAACGATCTTTGTGCTGAGTGCAGTGCTCCTGAGCCTGATTGGGCATCTCTTAATCTTGGCATGTTGTTGTGCATTGAATGCTCTGGTGTTCACCGAAATCTTGGAGTTCACATATCAAAGGTACATTCTCTTCTGAGCAGAGGTTGAAACTCCATTCTTTCTTTAATCGCTTTAAGTTGTGAGAGTCAGCAAATTTTTTCATTTCTGAAGTATGTTTGCAGAATAATTAGCTGTCTGAGATTGCCAGTTTAACAAGTGTTTGGATCAGAAAACACAAATTATGCTATAATGCCTCTAGACAAGTTATTTATATATTTAAGATAACAGAAGACAAAAGCATCCATCCGTCAAGCTCTCCCTTTGTGTTGGAGAGACTTGTAGATTGTTACAAGATAACAGAGATTTCTACAACAGGCTAGATGGTTTATCAACAGATGCCCTTTTCAACTGCAAGTCTCTGGATAATAGAAAGAGCATGAGGATTTAACAAAGCATTCAAGTTGAAAGTAGTTTATCTTTTGGCAAGGATAGTCCTATAAAGTATGATGGCTGGTTTTGTAGTTCTTGAAGTTTTCCAATTATAAACTAGGATTTTGTGAACACTTAAATAAAACAGTATCTTGATGCAATTTAACAGATGTGTGCTAAAGTGTTGTGACCTCTCTTAGGGTACCACAATATTGTTTGATAAAAAGATTCAATATAATTCTTGGGGGATGCCGTACTTTGTCACCAAAAGTGGAAGAAAACTGTCCGTTTGATACTTATCTTGCTTGTAGATTATTTTGGAGATAGTTTGCTAATCCTTACTTGTCGAAAAAGTTGAAATTTTAAGGAGGGAAGGAGCTATGATAATGCTTTATATGTCTAAGGAAAACAATTTTGGATGCCCTAAAATAAAAGCCCTTCTAGTCAAGTCACTAGCCAAGTCAGTAGTCCTATTATTGTCACTGGTGTTTTTAATATCTATTGTTATTGTTTCATAAGGATATAGGAACCAATGCCAATTCTTTCGAATGTTGACCGTAATTTTCTTTTGTTGACTACTGAATGTGGAAGATTTAAGATTTCCAGGCTGGTGGGCAATAAATGTTCTTTTTCCATGCTTAAATCTTCTTATATGAGGTTTTTGGAATCCCATGTTCGTATGCTTTCTTATTTAGTTTCAATTGCCATTTTAATGAACCATGATGGTTTTTAGATGGATTTATGTGACTAGTTAGTGGAATGTCTTCGATAAGTTATTATTTGTAACGTTTTCATGCAGAGTTTCTCTCCTTGCTTGTTACTTCTTTTTTGATTTCCTTTCTAATTCCCTTAGGCTTAGTACATTTTGTTATCTTTACTATCCAACATCAATCACTCACTTTAAATGTATAACTCTCTGGACATGATATTTGCTAGTTGAAGAACAAGTGTAAAGTGAAAACTGATTGAACCAATTTATGCTTTAACGTGTAGGTGAGATCTCTTACTCTTGATGTGAAGGTATGGGAACCTACAATTTTGAAATTGTTTGAGAGTCTTGGCAATGCCTATTGCAACTCTGTTTGGGAAGGATTGCTTATGCCAGGAAGTGAAAGGTAAGACCTCTGTCGTCCTTAATGGATCTCGTTTGTAAATTAAAAACCATGGAGACATTTAAATTTTGTTATAAACTATGAGGATTACCAAGTTGGTCTTGGTATGTGCTTGACCAAAGAATCAGCTATGTTTTAAAACAATTCTGCAAAGAATACGTCCATATGCACAAGTTTTCTTGTTCCACTCTACTCTTTTTGGCCAATTCTTTAGATGATCAGTAAGCATAACCTTTTGTTTGGAAAATAAATGTTGGAGTGTATAAATGTTGCAACAAACAAAGAATTTCCTCCTGATATGCATTTCCTTATCTTCCCTCTTTCTTTTTTGAACCTTTTGTATCGTCTACTAAGTAAATCAGCTCTAAGAATTTAGATTATGTGAAACAATAATGATTGCAAGGTTGACCCGTTGCTACATTACTTAAGAGGCTTATATTTTGCATTCATATATACTGGAAGCACAAACACACATACACTTGACACATCTTTGTACCTTTTGCTCGACTCCTCTTTTAACTTTGTTGTCTATGCTTGTTATTTTGTTAAAAGGAGTACCATTTTAAACTCCAGATGTTAATATGAAAAGCTGTTTTTGTGAACAATTCCATTTTTTCGATCATATAAGTTAGTTTTTCATTCTCAATGTAATGGCAATATATTACTTCTGCAATTCTTCCGCTTCATAATCTTCCTCATGGAACAATCCCATGCAGAGTGAGGGAACCAAATAGCACGTCAATTAAGAAACCATGTCCTAAGGATGACTTTCATTGTAAGGAGAAATTCATTCAGGCAAAGGTACTTCATGAAATTCTTTACTTGCACTGTATTTCCTTGGTAGTATCTTGGAAGCTATAATAAAACCTCAAGCATTCTGTGAAGCAAAATATATGTCAAGGGGAGTTTTGAATGTTGTAGAAGTCAACAATGCTATTCTCTAGTTATTATTTTCTCCATCTGTCTCTCTGCCACACTTGTCAAAAACTTAGAATCATGTCTTCACAGAGTTGGAGTTCAATTTTAATTCAGTAGGACTTTCAATTTTAATTCACAGAGTCTCTTAAAACATGGTTTTATGTGCGTTTAATATTTTCTCAAGGAATGATTAGTTGGTTACCTTTCATGTACTCACTCCCTATTTCTTTCTTGTACCAAAATTTAACAGTTCGGGTTTAACGTCACCAGTACTGTTTAAGATGTTCGTGCATCTCAATAAGACTCCTACTGGATTGAATTTGCATTTTGAGGACCATGTAGAGTGGGAATTTATCAAGTAAAACCTATTTTTCAATATCCTAAGGGGTTAGTACAATTGATAAGGATAGGAGCTCCATTTCCTTGTTAGCCAGGGTTCAGTTCCTCTAGGATTCACTCCAGGAAAAAATTCTGAACACATTAAACTGATGTAGAGCAGTGCACTCTTAAGATGATCCAAGAGAGGCGGTTTAGTTTCAGACAAAATCCTTCCTGGGGTACTCCTAGCCACACGACCTGAAAAGTAACTGTAGTTTTGTTTTTACTGGATTTTGGTGTATAAAACTTATGAAGTAAGAAATTGATTGTCTTTTATTTATTGGAAGAGATTGATTTGAAATTTTAAATAACGTAATAAACTACTGAAAAGTAGATCAATATTTGCTAACTAAGAAACTGTAGGACATCATAAGTTCCATGGCAGAGAGGTATTGTTGAAAATATCCATGTTACTAGTGGCCTTACTGTATTTTACCCTCAAGTTTATAAGTGAGGTGGAGGTTGACGTGCCAGCTGGATTTCCCAAGCAAGCTCACTCTCTCCAAGGTCTTCCTTCCAGAGCATATCGTGAGGAGGTTGTTTACATGTTACCATAAGTGGAATGGAGAGGAAGCATTGAGCATGATTGTTTTGATAAGGAAGGAAAGAGTTCATTGTTTCCAGATTATCCTGCACTGTTTCTTCCCAACTGGAAAAGAACTTGTCATTGAATTTGAGCAAGTCTTGCCTCACTCTTGTGGGAGCTCAATATATTTTTCCTGACTTATATTGCCACCTAGAGTTGAATTTGTCACTAATCAAATTTTATCATTTGTAGGTCAACATGCATAACAACTAGGCATTTCTACAGAACTACATTGATCAAAACTTGGGAAAAAGAATATAATGGTCACCTGAATTTCCTTCGAGTAAATTTCACGTGCTGCAAAAAAACATTTTGACATTTTTAGTCTCACTAACTTACCGTTTTTGTTTGTCATTGCCGACTGGTTCGTATACAGTTTGAAATCTAAAACTAATTACCAGCTCTTTCCAGTATGCAGATAAAGTACTCGTCAACAGAGAAGCAACTGCTTCAGTCCTTTTTCCTCACACTTCTAGCATTTGGCAAGCTGTCAAGGATAATAATTTACGAGAAGTATATAGGCTTATTGTGATATCAGAAGCAAATGTCATAAATGCCACCTTCGATGAGGTGATTAGTATTGAATCGTATCATCATGTCTTCGAATCAAAGGACTCCCAGTTTAGTTCGCATGTTATGAAAAGGATACACTCTGATCCTACAACCTGTAAAAGAATCAGGGATTCTAATGATCCAGGGAATTGTCTCCAAGGTTGTTCACTATTGCATCTAGTATGCCACTATGGCCACCCAGTGATGCTTGAACTGTTAGTGCAATTTGGTGCTGATATCAATTTCCAGGACTTCCATGGAAGAACTCCTTTGCACCATTGCATTTCTAAACGGGACTATGCAATGGCTAAGTTGTTACTTAGAAGGTAAAAACTTGTTACATCTAAAATTTTTTTTGGAAATAAATTAAAAAATCATGATCCCGTGAGCCAAAAAAAAAAACAAGTCATGCTGATATGTTGTGAAATATTTTTACTTGTTTTTTAGTATAATGTAAGAATTTGGCGGGGTGTTTTCTTTCTTCTTTTTATCACCCTATGGCCTTGATTAGCATGTTTTAACGTCAATTTCAGTTTTATTTTCCTTTGGATGATCAAGGACCAGTAACAGTAAGCACAAAAATTACAATAAAGATTCTTACTGCTTGTTCTTTCTACTTCATTAACTGGATCACTGTCCTGATTTTGATGATAAGCAGCTCTATCTAGTTTTTTTATTGCTTGTTCTAGGATTTTAGCTTGGATTTACTATTAATAACATAGTAAGATACGATATTATCAACTAGTTCTGCTTTCGGAAAGAGAAGCTTCTCAAACTCACCTACTAACACTGATTAATAACTTGACAGGGGTGCATCTCCATCAATTAGAGATGGTGGAGGTCTAAGTGCACTAGAAAGGGCAATGGAGATGGG
This sequence comes from Erythroxylum baracoense, assembly GCA_025629805.1. Classification (NCBI taxonomy): domain Eukaryota; kingdom Viridiplantae; phylum Streptophyta; class Magnoliopsida; order Malpighiales; family Erythroxylaceae; genus Erythroxylum; species Erythroxylum baracoense. Next base: position 13,426 of record JAOTAY010054343.1, on the reverse strand, counting down.
AGCAATAAGCGATGAGGAATTATTTATAATGTTAGCAGAATTCCAATGAAGCAGAGAGAGATTCCTAGAACTTGGTTGTGGCGTAAGCTAAATGTTCACTCCCATAATCTTGCCGACAAAAGCCTGATATCTCCTGTATTGACAAGTATTGTTGCCAACTTGGTGAATTTTATGATGTCAAGATTTCCTGAAGTTGGGAGACTTGGTTTGTCTCACTGATGTTGTAGTTTTCAGTTTGTACTTTGTTTCAGAAATAGCACGATCCTAAAGTTATTTGGATTACTGTCTTGCACAATTTTCCAGAATTTGATTTTGATAATGTATCATGCTCAACTTGACAACCGAAGATTCAGTAACCCTACCCCATTGTTAAGATTACTTCTAATTGCAAAGCTTCACTTTCGGGATCTTGATTTGAGGCTTCGGAAGAGTTGTTTTTCTGTTATATTGCATATCCGAAAAATAGTCAAATTCCGATTCCAGCTTTCTTTCTGATAAGCATCAAATATATGTCTATACACTTCCTGGAGTCAATTAATTGTTGTTGGGAGTTATGGCCTGAACTATTCATCGGACTGTACATATACAAAATATGTAGTTATATATATATATATATATAGATATACAGTAACTATAAACTTTTCTTCTCTCTAGCAAAGATTCTTCCTCCATTTCTTTATTTATTTGCTTAATCTTCTTATCTTCTCTTCTCTTCCTACTTCTTAGTTCTTTTGTTATTGATTCAGGACCATATCAATTGGTATTAGAGCAGTTGATTTCCGTGGCAGATAGAACGCGTTTGCAAGAGTATCTATCAGAGCTTGTAACTCCGGTGGAAGAAGCTGAGCAGCGACAAGTGAATAGATTGAATCAAGCGATCACAAAGATCAAGACTCTATTGGGTTGCAATGTGGAGAAGCAATTCTTTCGAGGCGACAAGAAGATTGTTGGTAGAAGCTGTCAATTCACAGGCTACATGAACACTTTTGTAGACGAATTTTTGGCAAGCACATCACATCAAGTTTCTCGAATTTGATGGAGATAATTTTAATAGTTAGTATCTACCAAGTGCAGAGCTATTTCGACGTAGAAGGTACCTTAATAAAAAAAAAAAAGGAAAGTGGTACCGTATTTAAGAGGCAAAGCATTGCAGTGACATGCTGGTTATGTGAAGATGAAGAGAAAGCGAGCTTATGCTAATTGGGAAGAATATGTCTATAACACGAGAGGTTGATTTCGTTAATCAACGTATGAAGATCCTTCGTCAAAACTGTGAAACTTGAGGCAGAAATGCACGTTGCAAGCGTATATTAATGCTTTTGACAAATTATACCCAAAAGCTGAGATCTCTGAAGGTAATGCACTTAGCTTGTTTCTATCTGGCTGGCTTCATGAAATCCAAATGGCCGTGCGCATGTTCAAGCCTAAAACACTAGCTGAAGCCTATTCTGTTGGTAGACTCCACGAAATCCACATAGCTGCACTATTTTAAAAGCCCAAACCTACTACCAATGTCACCCATACTACCCTTACCAGTTACCAGCCATTAACTAACATATAAACCTCAATACCATTTGCTGTTTTTGCCAATACACAGACCAAAACATAAACTACTAATCCAAAAGTACAAACTGGCAGTCTGTTACCTACCCCTATTGTTAAACCCTTGAATAATAATCCTACCAAAATACTCACCACTAAAGAAATTAATGACAAACGAGCAAAGGGTCTTTGCTTTTGGTGTGAGGAAAGGTATGTACCTGGGCATAAATGCAAAAAAGACAGATTTTTATGATCCAAGTTGATACTCATGAGGATGCAGTTGATGATGAAGGGGGTGAGGCAATAGATTTTTAAGAAGTTGAGTTGTCCAGATATGCTTTAACTGGACAACAAGGTTTTCATAGTATGAGAATAAAAGGTTATCATGGTAAGAAGAGATTATATATTCCAATTAACTAGTGAGAACTTATACCTTATTAAGTGAGAATATGACCTGCAAATTGAGTTGTGTTGTGCAGGAAGTTGGGCAATTTCAAGGTTACTGTGGCTAATGGTTAAGAAATAGGGTGTAAGTCCACATGTGAGTGCTCCCAATGGAAAATGCAAGAAAATTTTTTTGAAACTGACGTATTTATTCTCCCTCTGGATAATTATGATCTAATCTTGGGTGTACAATGGCTGTCAACCATTGGAGACATCTTGAGGAAATTTCAACAGTTAAGGATGACATTTACATCACACGGGTAAGAACATATGCTCATAGGGTCCAAGACTGGGGGAGTTGAAGTGGTAAATGCTTTGCATATCTATAAAATACTTATAAAACAACAGCAGGTGGCTTTTATCCGAGTGATTTCATTGTTAGAGTTGGTAGTTGTCAATGGTTTGCCTGAGGAAACTACAAAGACTTCTTAGCTTGAGTTACAGCAATTGTTTAATGAATTTAATGAAGTGTTTGAGGATTCTGTGTAATTACCTCCACCTCGTGAGTTTGATCATCGAATTGAACATAAAGAAGGAATTTAGCCTATTAATGCTCGACCATACTACTATGCTAGCCTCCAAAAGGATGTCATTAAGAAGATGGTGAAGGAGATGCGTAATGTAGGTGTCATAAAGGGCGCTCACAATCCTTATGCTAGCCCATGCACTTAATCATGCAACCATTAAAGACAATCTTTATTTTTAGTCGAAATAAGTAGGAACATTTACGGTGTTTATGGGCTATCTTGGAGAAGCTAATTGATGTATAAGTTGTTTGTTTGGCGTAAATAGTGTTTCTTTGGTTGTAAAAGTGTAGAATAATTGGGCCATATTATTTCTGGTGAGGGGGTAAGAACAGATTTAACCAAGATTGTAGTAGTCCAAAATTGGCCTGTCCCTTCTAATATCAAACAGTTGAGAGATTTTCTTAGATTGACAGGTTATTATAAAAGATTTGTCTCTAACTATGGTAAAATTGTGATTCCTCTTGCTGATTTGTTAAAGAAAGATGCTTTTCATTGGGATAATAAGGCTCAACATGCCTTTGAAACATGAGTCCAGATCTTCTGTCTAATTGAAATACGTCGTCGTCTCTTCTTAAATTTTAAGCACTCTGTTACTCCTCCAAAACTCATGGCTTATGAGCCAAGCTGACCCAGTCGACGTCCTCTGTCATCTTCTTTTCAACATTACAGAAGTAACCCTCTCACCGTCTTATCTCTCTTCGCCACCTTCCGACACCTTGTAATACCCAGATTTCCTTATTCTCAACCACATCAAATTATGCGACATTTTCAGATGATTACATTATTGAGCTTAACAAATTGAGTGATGAATACATTCTCTGATGTTGCCTTTTTTAATTTTATCACAGAATTAGGGATGAAGATGGAGCATGAATGACGATGAAGCATTGACAGTGATTTGCAAAAAGTTGATGTTATAAATTTATAGGTGTTCTCAAGGTTGTAAATGAGAAAATTATTCCCTAAATTTTGGAGGATCTAACAACCTAAGTAAAATTATTCTAGCGACGTGGATGTTTAATTGGTAATCTCTTGATTTTCAATTAGATATATATTAATCAGTATTCAACTCACAAAATTCTGACTTCTACCCCAAACTAAAAATGCGCTTAAAGAAATCATAGATAAAGAGACTAATAGTAAATAAACAAACAAACTTCGTTTTCTAATGTACCAGTGCTTTAATGAGCTTGGCGTTTTTTTCTCCTTCTCTGGTGACCATAAGTTGCGGTGACGATGTCGGAGAATCAGCATTAGGATTTTCAATTAGACAGATATTAGACGGAAACAAATTTCTTACACTTGCACAGTCGTGCAAGCAAGTCACAATCATGACTTTTCTTGGCCTAAAATTAATATGTTCTGAAATTAATATGTTAGAGGAGAAGAACTAGGATATGACAAATTGAAAAGGTTAAACGGGCAGATGAGGGATGTATATCTTTTATATGGGCATCTCCTTAATCTTCAAGACGGTGTAATACAATTTTGCCTTCACTAGTTGTAGCTTTAGAAATGTTGATGGGTTAAATCTGTGGCCGTATCTATTTTGCAGGTTCACTCTATGATTGAAGGAAATTGTAGCTATTCAGTTCAATAAGAAAAGTGAACGTTCGATATTCTTATTTTTCCAAGCAAACAGAGGCATATTTCTGTAATTTCCCTGTGTAGAATTTGATATTTGCTTTAATTAATGATTTTTTAATTAGCTTAGAAAGGTTCTTTTCTCCTCGTATCTTAATTTCAGCAGCCATCTACCCCCCTTTTGCTGCGTTTTAAGAAATCAATAAACACCCAGTAATGTCTGCATCTTATGTACAAGTACCTAGTAATGCAAATAATTTTGCAATGTGTTTAATGAATAGGGATGATTTTTGTTTGTTTGTTTTCTGCACATCTTTTCTATCCTCCTGGTTATTTTGTTGGAGTAGCCTCCAAATTCAGACTAATTATTTCACAACTAATTGTCAATTGGAAGCCAAGCCATTAAATTAGATTGAATAATTCTACCAAGCGTTACAAGTGTTAAATTAATGGAGATTACATTCTATATTTTGATGATAACAAAACATAAGTATCACTAATGAATTTATTTCTTATGAAAGCACTATGAAAGCAATAATGGTTATGCACAAATTCAGATAGATCTCATGAAGTCACTAGAGAAAAGTTGAAGTTCAACTTATTCAATTAAAGAACAAAATCAAGACCAAGAAAGAACAAGCATAACAAAGTTATAAATGAATATGTAATGTTTATTATACTTCCTAGTTAATCACTTTGACATTTTAAAGCTTTTTATACATAAACACATCATTATTTTAGCTCATTGCATGAGTCCTTTTAGTCACTAAAAGGAATTAAGGTTTTGATTTTAAAGAAAAGGAAGATCCTTAAAACATACATTTGGATACATTTAAAGAAGTGCTTTAACTCAATTTTGCATTAGAAAGATTTAGTTTACGCATTTAAAGATGTTAGAATAATGATTTTTGGTGTATTGGTTGACTTATATAGGTTAATGATAGAAAATTATAAGTTAAAGTTGTCAAAACTTATTTACCAAGAGTTTGTAGCAATATAGATTGTGATATTGATTGTGCATTGGTCAACCAATGTGTTACAATCAACCAATGTTCCAATAGTTAGTACATCTGTCAACAGCACATTGATCAACCAATAAAATCTTTCTCAAGAGTAACATTAATGTTCCAACAGTTACTACATTGGTCAACCGCATATTGATCAATTAATATACAGTAAATAGTAATTGATAATGACAATTTCTTATTTTTAACAGCTAGTTTGACCCCTAAACCTAATAAGGTCTTCTGAATCTGTAAATTCTTTTGTGAGTATGGTTACTCTTCTTCTTAGAGAGAGAAAGATTGTAAAAAGAGTTAATTTTTACTCATGAAAAAATAAATGATTACAAGAAAGTTCTTTTTCACCTTGTTGAAAAAAGAGACTTACTAAAATTTTTAAGAAATGTCTTGAAGAGTGAATGTAGGCAAGATTGGTTTTTGAAACTACTATAAATTAGTTTTCATTTCTTTTACTCCTACACTCTTCAAATTATTGTTTGATTATGTTATTGATTGATATTAAGTTACTTTTATCATAAATTGATAATCTTAAGAGTCGAAGTGCCCGTGACTGGGCGGAGTCTCCCCAGAGTTCCTCCGCGGTGTTCATTGCATGTCATTGCCCGACATCTCAACCAAGAGAAAGAACCAAATATAAAATTTTTCATAACTATTTATGATATCTTCCCCATGCTAACTGGTCTCATGAAGTATGGTCAACATATTATATTAGCTGTAAGGTACGTTGAATTGATTTTCATCCAATTATATGGATTGATCTAACAATGATGAAATTTTTTTATATTCTATTTACAGGTTACAGAATAAATTGTAACTAACTCTATATGTGGATATGGAATGTATAAAATAGGTATAAATGGCAGAATAAAGATAATTTTATTCTCAAATTTGAATTTGCAACAGATATAATTAAAAAGGAATTTAGAAATTTCACTTAACTTAGACTTATAACTAAGTGGGTCTTGGATAAAATAGTAAATTTTCTCATAATGTATCATAATTTTTGGCCTAATTCTTCTTCTGATGATTGACTTAACCTCTGATAAAAAAGATATACCTTGGTTATATTTCATCTCTTCAACAAGTTTAGTAATGAATATAATGGCCCTATTGTTCTGATGGAGAGAAGAATCTATGATTAGCTTTTCAGGAAATTTTTAAACGAACAATTTCAACGAAATCTTTCAATTTCTTATTTTACTATGTTCAACTCTTTGTATTCCTCTTCCATAAAGCGCATAAACAATTCGAACTGCCTCGACTTTTTTATTTTTAGAACATGTCCGAGTCAAATAGCAATAATTCGAAGCACTTCTTTATACACTATTTCGAAAACCCAAGGACTCAATTGTATGGATATGTAAAATACAGGATTTCTAATCCTAGTAAGTGAATAATTTGTGCACTCCATAGATGGAATTTGGCCATAAATTTTATGAATTGTCTGATTCTTGATTATCGAATCTTGTTCTTTTTTAGTTTTAGTTTTATTCAAGTCATATATGTCTCTAAATCGAAATAATAGAATTGGATTTCTTTTTGATGGTGAAAGTTTGTTTATTATTTCTTTTATAAAGAACATTTTTTGATGACCCAGTTTTTCTTTCTTTTGATAAATTGAAAAAAATTATTTCTTTTCATTTTCTCTTTCACTCGTAGTATGAGGCAGAAGTGGGTTTTAGAAGAACTATTAAGTGAGTTGAGAAATTAAAATGTATCAGTTTTTTTTATAGATCCTTCTACAAAGACTTTTGAATTTAACCATTCAAATTGAATTGAATTCAATTATTGAATACAATTTCTAAATTATATTGAATTTGAGTAATTCGAGTAGAGTAATGTATTCTAGGAATAATATTAGCTTAAGTTTAATGGACGATTTAGAAAGAATAGAATGAGTGGATGAATAGGAAGACTAAGATACGCAACGGATTAGTAATATAGGTTCTTTAATTTATTCAAAAGAAAATTTCTACATAATATTGAATTTTAATATATAAAAAATTGAATTTTAATATATATAATATACAAAAGAATGTTAATTTTCTTTTGAATTAGAATTTTTAATTATAAAAAGAATATAAATTGGGGAAAAAAATTTATTGAAACGATCAAGCAGTACTCCCCCGATTCTGATCCAAAGTATATTGTCAACCACATTCTTTCGCCATTTGAGACGTTAATTTACCAACTAAAATATCACTCGTCTCTACCTAAGATCCCAACATCACAACTCCATTTTTGTCTAAATTTCAAAGTATATAGGCTTCTAGATGCGAGAATTCCTGAATGATCTTTTCAAAGCCTTGACTTGTCATATGAGTCTGCCAATTCTATTTATTCTTATTCTACTTATTCTATTTATTTTGCATCTATTTGATTTCTGCTGATTCTACTTAATTTGAAATAGTCGAAAGTTAAATGAAATAGTGTAAGTTAACCCTTATTTGTACGACTGTAATTGCTGGATATCTGATTATTTTGAATATCAATCTCGACATCTACCAGAAAAAGAAAATCAAGTAGACCTAGATTGGTAAATGATCCAATAACCACCCTTCCTTTAGGAGGAGTTAAAAAAAAACTATGATGGCTCTGTTGTTTTATTTACATTCCATCGGTGATTGTTAAATCCCAAAGTTTCTTCTTTTTTATTTGAATAATAATAATTTGACTTTGATCGTTATAGACTAGAACTAAGATCGAGTCCTAGACAGGCGAATCTGATTTTAACAGCCGACATAATAACCATAGAAATGGCTCCTTCTTTAGTGATATTATATGAAAAAATGCCGGAACCGAAATATGTTATTGCTATAGGAGCATGTACAATTACAGGGGGATGTTCAGTACCTATTCTTATAGTAATGTTCGGGGAGTTGATAAGCTAATTCTTATAGACGTCTATTTGTCGGGCTATCCACCTAAACTGGAAGTGGTTATAGATGCTATAACAAAACTTCGTAAAAAAATATTAATGTTACGCACTAAGAATTCTTGCATATCCCTACTAGTTTTCCAAATTAATCCCGCAGATACATAAAATTCAGAAGAATAGGTATGCAATTCATATACAGCATTCCTTTCCTTTATCAACGGTTCTACTAATTGATATGTTTTCACAAATAATTGAAATTCAATTTCTTGACCTGTATCTTTAATTTTTGGAAACTTATAAAGCTTTTATGTTAATCAATGAACCTACAAAATCCTTCAAATTTTATCTAATTAAAGGAGGGTATTGTAGACATTCCCACATTTCCATCCCTTATTATTTTGAATTTCCATTTATTGACATTATTGGATTGTTCAATGAAATCGAACGCTAACTACCATTTCTTATTGAATTAATTTGAATTAATCTATCAACTTGCTATCGAACACTTATTTTGGACTTGAAAAATTTTCAACATATTTTTTATTTTATTTATTATTATGAAAATCAATCCTACTACTTCTGGTCCTGAGGTTTCCACGTTTGAGGCAGATAAACGAATTTTTGTTCTATACCTATGAGCTATATATCCTCGTTTAATTCTGGTCATTGAATAAAGGAAACTTTGATGAATAACTAATTGACTTTCTTCCTTTCAGTTATTGTTTTCACCCTTTCTATAATAACAAAACGGATTCTTCCAATGTATAAAACAATAATTCCAAGGGCTTTTGCTACTATAACCTTCCCAACCATGATTTTTTTCCAGGCATTTCGCTATAATGTTATAAACAAGAATAATTTCAAACTGATTCATAATCAATCATTGGCGGAAGACATTTAAGGAATTGAAAAATAAAAAATAGGTTGTAGCAAAAAGGTTTGGTATTCAGGGCATTTGCCCTATATGTGTAAACAAAAATCGGGGGAACTAGAAATCGAAGTAGAGCATAAACCTAAAAATAATTGAAAAACCCATTTAAGAGAAGAAAATAACATCGTGATTGAATTTTTATTTCGATGAAAGGGGTTCTCTATCTTGATAATATCTTCTTTTGTTAGATAATTGTTGAGAGGAATATCTCCGAACATATTAACAAATTTTCTTTTAGTTGTATTATAATTAAAAAGAATCTCTTGCTTAGTATCTACTTGTAATATTGTTCCATAAATATACGAGTCTTTCTTAAATTGTTTTCGGATGTCTCAATTGCTAAAATTTGAACAAATTCTCTCTTTCCAACGAATGAACGAAAGAGTCACTTCAATTTAGGATTTCAAAATGAAAGAATTTCGTTTTGTGAAAATATTGGATCTTTTGAATTGATTAATAATTCATTGTATTTGACAACATTAGGATTTCATAACGAAGTGAAGATTAGTGTGTATACTAAAATCAAACGAACTGGCATTATTCATTAGTTGTTTTTATTTCTTTATTAATATTTATTCTAAATAACAATTCCAGTAATTATTATTTTATTCATTAATATTACATTATTGATTCTTTTATTCATTAATATTTATTTATTCTAAGTAACAATTCCATTAGTTATTTTTACTGATTAGTTATTATTACTGATTAATAAAAATTACTGATTAATAAAAGTTTTTGAAAAAATAGGGGAGGGGGAGGGTTCATTTTATGATAAAAATTTCATTAATTTCAGGTATTTCACAACAAGAAAACAAGGGTTCCATTGAATTTCAAATAGTCAATTTCACTAATAAGATACGAAGGTTTACTTCACATTTGGAATTACATAAAAAAGACTATTTATCTCAAAGAGGTTTACAAAAAATACTAGGAAAAAGCCAACGACTCTTGTCTTATTTGGAAAATAAAAAGAAAGTACGTTATAAAGAATTAATTACTGAGCTGGTTATTTGGGAGTCAAAAATTTGTTAGTTTGAAGAGTTTTTTTTGAATTATTTGATTTATTATTTATTAGATCGTGAATTTGGATGAATTTATTTTTGTTTTCAGTAATTCATGGAAGAATGAATCGAGGAATCCCCTATAAATGTACCAGTTACAAGAAAAGGCCTTATGATACTTAATATGGGTCCCCACCACCCATCAACGCATGAAATTCTTCGACTCATCGTTACTCTAGACGGTGAAGATGTTATTGATTGTGAACCAGTATTAGGTTATTTACACGGAGGAATGGAAAAAATTGCAAAAAACTGAACAATTATACAATATTTACCTTATGTAACACATTAGGATTATTTAGCTACTATGTTTACAGAAGCAATAACAGTAAACGAACCAGAACTCTTAGGAAATATTCAAGTACCAAAAAGAGCTAGTTATATCAGAGTAATTATGTTGGAGTTAGGTCGTATAACTTCTCATCTATTATGGCTTGGCCCTTTTATGGTAGATATTGGTGGATAAAAACCTTTCTTTTATATTTTTTGAGAAAGAGAGTTAGTGTATGATTTATTCGAAACTGCCACTAGTATGAGAATGATGCATAATTATTTTCGTATCGGAGGAGTAGCTGCTGATTTACCTCACGGCTGGATAGATAAATGTTTGGATTTCTGCGATTATTTTTTAACAGGCGTTGCGGAATATCAAAAACTTATTACATGAAATCCTATTTTTTTAAGAACAAGTTAAAGGAATAGGTATTGTTGGTGTAGAGGAAACAATAAATTAGGGGTTATCCGGACCAATGCTACGAGCTTCTGGGGGCAATAGGATCTTCGTAAAGTTGATCATTATGAGTGTTACAACGAATTTGATTGGGAAATCCAGTGGCAAAAAGAAGGTGATTCTTTAGCTCATTATTTAGTCCGAATTGGCGAAATGACATAATCAATTAAAATTAAAATGAGAATTTAGAAAATAGACATTTTAATCGAGAAAGGGATGGAGAGTAGCATGATTTTGAATATCGGTTCATTAGTAGAAAAACTTCTCCTACTTTTGAATTGTTAAAACAAGAACTTTATGTGAGAGTCGAAGCCCCAAAAAGGGAGCTGGGAGTTTTTCTGATAGGGATCAGGGTAGGTTTCCTTGACGCTGGAAAATTCGTCCTCCAGGCTTTATCAATTTGCAAATTATTTGTCAATTAGTTAAAAGAATGAAATTGGCTGATATTATGACAATACTAGGTAGCATAGATATCATTATGGGAGAAGTTAGTCATTGAAATGATACTTGATACAACAAAAGCAATTGATATAAGAGAAGTACAGGGTATGCATTCTTTTTCCAAATTGGAATCCTTAAACTTAAACGGGATCTATGGAATTCTAAGGATGCTTGTACCTATTTTTACTCTTATATTGGGAGTTGCAATAGGTATATTAGTAATTGTATGGTTAGAAAAAGAAATATCTGCAGGGAAACAATAACGTAGTGGACCAAAATCTGCCGGTCCTTTAAGAGTTCTTCAAGCTCTAGCAGATGGGAAAAATTTAATTTTCAAAGACAATCTTTTTCTATCTTGAGGCAATAATCGTTTTTTCATTATCGACCTGTCCATAATAGTCATATCAACTCTCTTAAGCTATTCAATAATTCCTTTTGACTATCGCCTTGTTTTAGCCAACCTAAATATCGACATTTTTTATGGATTGCCATTTCAAGTATTGCTCCTATTAGACTTCTTATGTCAGGATATGGATCAAATAATAAATATTTCTTTTTAGGTGGTCTATGAACTGCTGCTCAATCTATTAGTTATGAAATACCCTTAACTCTCTGTGTATTATCCATAGATCTATGTGTGAGTCATTAAAGCATAAGTTTTTACCTATTTTTTTCGACTTAGAACGATAAAATAAAAGATGTCGAAATGAGTTGAATAAGATATCTTCATTTTTTTATTCACCATTTGGGTTGATGAATTTAATTAGATGGTTATATGAGTGAAAGAAAACAGCTTCTAAATGTGCAATAAAAAATGGAGGCTTATTTCTTATGTACAAGAGTAAAAAAGAAATAAACATAAGAAAACTAGACCGGGTGCCCCACGATTCGTTGATTAATCATCCTAACTTAAAGCGGGTTCAAAAGTAAGTCCTATAGCCTTATTGAGTTTTTACTATCATTTATTTATATGAATTACTTTAAATTTAACGTATATGAATTACTTTAAGTTTAACGAACGATTGAGAAAGAATAAAATGTATGAATGAATATTAGTAATATAGGTTCTTTAATTTATTCAAAAGAAAATTTCTACATAATATTGAATTTTAATATATATAATATAAAAAAGAATGCTAATTTTCTTTTAAATTCGAATTTTTAATTATAAAAAGAATATAAATTAGGGCAAAAGTTGGTAGAAACGATCAGGTAGTACTCCTCCCGATTCCGATCCAAAGTATACTGTCAACTATCGATCAAAGAAATAACTATCAGGAAACCCTTTCCCTTTATTTATTATACATTCACTTTGTCTTTTTTTTTGTCTTATTTCCTATATCCATAGTCATAGAGATCGAATTCGTATCAGAATTCATGAACTAAGGTAAGGGAATGCCTAATTATTTCTCGTAATCAAAAACTATAAATTGAAATATGTATTGGTATTTCTACAAGATGTATCTTATTGAAGGATTTAAGTTATTACTCAATAAAGAAAATGACAATTCTTAAAGGATAAGATCAATTCAGAAGTACTTTTTCTATAATGTTAATATTATAACCGACAGAATTCCATTGGTCGAATTTGGGAACATCCGATAAATTTTGATCCTATCTATGATACAAAAAATATCAAGATAAATAATACAATCTGGCCCTTAGATTTTTTTATGACCTTCAATGAGCCGTATGAGGTGAAAATCTCATGTACAGCTCTGTAATAACGCTGGGAGCAGTGATGTTACTACCGATTATGATTATGTAATAGTTCAAGTACAGTTGATATGGTTGAGGCATAATTAAAATATGGTTTTTGGGGGTGGAATTTGTGGCGTCAACCTATAAGATTAATTTTTTTTAATTTCTTCTCTAGCAGAATGTGAGAGATTACCCTTTGATTTACCAGAAGCAGAAGAAGAATTAGTAGCAGGTTATCAAACCGAATATTCAGGTATCAAATTTGGTTTATTTTATATTGCTTCTTATTTAAACTTATTAGTTTCTTCATTATTTGTAACAGTTCTTTACATGGGCGGTTGGAATATTTCTATTCCGTACATTGAGCTTTTTGAAATAAATAAAGAGAAAATAAGTGGCGTTTTTGAAACAACAATTGGTATCTTTATTACGTTGATTAAAACCTATTTGTTCTTGTTCATTCCGATCACAACAAGATGGACGTTACCTAGACTACGAATGGACCAACTATTAAATCTCGGATGGAAATTTCTTTTACCTATTTCTCTCGGTAATTTATTAT